>JAODUH010054441.1:28791-43373 GCA_027564835.1 Typhlichthys subterraneus
TGTGGTAGCCATGGCTCGGCTACTGTGGTTCACACTAATGTGGTAGCCATGGCTCTGCTACTGTGGTTCACACTAATATGGTAGCCATGGCTCGGCTACTGTGGTTCACACTAATGTGGTAGTAATGGCTCGACATTAAGCATTGTCATGTACTTGTCCTCTTGGATTCTAAACATCGCTTATAAAAATGTAATGTACATTATGCTCAGGAAGAGATCCCAAACAGGAGAAGCTGCTGTTTTTTCTTCTTGGCTCAACAAGTCTGTGCGTGTGTGTGTGTGTGTGTGTGTGCATGTGTGTTACACCTCATTAAGCAGACATTGTACAGCAGCCATAAACCGTGTGTCATCACTGCCGTTAGTCTTCTTTCCCTTGTCGACACAAGCGAGCGAGGGAGAGTGATTGAGCACCGGCACGAGCCGAGAGGTGATGCCAACGCCTTCTACAGTCCATTTACATGAGCTTCTTTTCATTTTACATCTCATTAGCAAAGACAACACATCAGCATTACATAGGGGAATGTATAGACAGACACATGCGTGGGCGGATGTGAGCGAGGAAAGGAAATACTGCAGTTTTGAACAGAGGGCAAATGTTTATGTAAGAAGGCAGATGATGGGCGAATCTATGTTTTTACTGCCCAGACAATGATTCTTTGTCATCTGGGACCAATTCAATTTGCCCGTTGGTGTCTAGAGACGCTTCCCGCTTTGTTGTTTTTTTTGTTTTTTTTTCTGCAAACTTAATGAGACACTCACATGCACACGTGTACACGCAGTTTCTTCAAAGGCTTGCTCCTCCACATGCACGCACACACACACACACACACACGCACACGCACACGCACGCACACACACACACACACACACACAACTGTCATTTGCCCCTCTGTCTGAAGAAGAGATGTCTGGTCAGATTTACATGTTTAATCAAATTAGCTGTTGATCCTTAACACCGCCAGCCATTTGCAAGTCAATATCTTCCATAGGCGTTAAGTCACATCAATAATACATGCAGCCAGGCATGCACATGCACACACAGCCTTGCTTGTATGACACTGCAAAAATAGGCATGAATGATGTTTTGACCTTTTTTATAACGCAAAAGGGCATTATTGTGAATAATCAGATGTTAACCCCCTGCTGTAGACGTTTGAACACTATTCATCTTAATCCCTCTTTGCATCCTATATGCTATAAGCATCTCTCTCTCTCTCTCTCTCTCTCCCTCATCTTGTGCTCTCTGGCTGGAGACATAATGCCCACACACCTGCTGAGATTAATTTAGGTTGCCTTGGATACAGAATGCATCCGGTTCCACTGCCTAGCACTGCGTGTGTGTGCGTGTGTGTGTGGGAGAGAGTGAGCAAAGGCGGGTGTGAGGGAGAGAGAAGGCAAAGCTCAAGCCAGCAACATCACTGCTGAGTTTCTAGTTTATTGTTTAATAGCCACCAGGTGCTTCCTCGCTATAAGAATTGACCAGAACTCACTGTAAGACATCATTGTCAATACAGTAGCTAACTGCACTTCGTTGACTAATCCATGTTGTTAGGGCTATATTGGAAGTTATTACGCCATTAAGACTGTATTGAAGTTCAAAGGAATGTGGCAAACCAATCACAATGTATCACGACATATTGCACTGTAACACCTGGCTTCAAACCCTCTTTACCAAGCCATGGCCGACGTCACACAAACTGCACGCAGTACATATATGAAGGCTGATGCAAACAGCAGAGAGAGGAGAGATTATAGCAGGTAGAGCCAAAGAGAGAAGAGGGGAATAAAAGGCACAACTCAGAGGTTGAAAGTAATCAGTATGGGAGGAGAGAGAGATGGCAATAAGAGCAATTGAGGACCAGCATGTTGCTTATTGCATGCCATGAGGAATAAAATCAATAACCACACGAGTGTGTGTGTGTGAGTGTGTGAGTTATGCCTGGGCGATATGGACCAAAATTTATATCCGATATGTTTAGGTTGAATACCGATACAAAATGTATATCAGTATTTTCTATATATTGGGTTAAATGTTGAGGAGAAAAAAAACTGGAAACCCGACGGAAATTGGACATTTAAAAAAATGTTGGGACTTAATTGTAGTTGTAAATGGTTAAATCCATAGCAGAATGAATATTGCAGCTATAATGAGGGAGTTTACTCAATTTAATCTACATTTGGTTTTAATTACAGGGTACCTTGTATTACTAGCTGGCTACCTATATCTGTTTGTCAGAAATGGAAATTGAGCATGTGACTCAGTATCTGCTCTCTCATTGGCTACTCTGAAAAAAGGTGCGAATATAACTATATAGATATAAACGATATTGTCTGATTTGATATCTCTTTTTTAAATACACCGATATAAATGGCCCAGCCCTAGTGTGAGTGCAGGCATGTTGACTGGGAAAGGTACCAATGCATGTGCATGTTTAGGGTGATGTGCAAAACACGCTCACACACACACACACGCATGTTCAATATCAGGCCGGCTAATGTCTGGGCAACAGAAGGGGCTTCAAGAACACAGATGGCCCGTGGCTGAGGTGACTCATGCACACATACTGTACAAGCACATATTCACATCTAAATATACACGAGGGCAACGTCTGACTTCAGAAACATCTGAATGAGTGACAGCTATTCACTATTCATTATTGTGTGTGTGTGCGTGCTCGTGCGTGCGTGTGTGTGTGTGTGTGTGTGTGTGTGAGGGAGAGAGCCTGTTCTGGAGGTTGACTATACAAGAGAATGCTATGACAGTACATGACATGTGCAGGACATCTAACAGTACCGTGTTAATGCCAGTTTTAGGTGTAATTTTGTTGTAATTTGCGCCTAAAAACAGGGCATTGTTCTGCCTGCTGAAGGAACACAGGATCGCAAGTTGCGGTTTCCTATTCATGCATATGCATTCATGGGAGGGTTGAGTGAAGATTGGGAGTGTCAGGAGAGAGTGATTACCTATTCCGCTGAATGTCTGAAAACTGCGAGGCAAAGTCTGTTTTGCAGTGAAAATTCTCCGCATCTGAAAAGCAGGTGTTATCCAGGTAGCGTGTCTTTGAACAGATAAGTAATGGCTGGATTTGTCCGAGACAAAGACACTGGCCACGGGAACACGTGCTTGGAGGATTTAATGGCTTGTGCTGTTGAAATAAATGTTTCTTCCACTTCATTAATTTACATTTTATAATCACCTAAAAATACTTATTTTGGGGTAGAATTGCACACCTGTTATCTCTAGGTTTGACAATACATATAATGTATACAAGTAGGCTATTTATAAATATGTTTACATTGTTAAACTTTAGTTTTCTTTTTCTGAGAGCTGTTCCATTTCTTTTGGGCGCCGCAACTTACAGTTGGAACATGCTCGCTGCGTCAGTGTCTACTCCTTTGTTCAGACGGCGGTGCCAGATGCTGGTTACGTGATCAGCAGCAAGTTTAGTACATCCAACATAAAATGCGATGGTGCGCTATGTGCTGTGCTAGCGTTTACACTGCACTCGATACTGTACGCACATGAGGCCCCATGTGTCACAGTCACTTGGAGGGGGGGGGTGTATTGAGCATCTGTTTCACCCAAAATATCACTTACGCCCCTCTGGTTCTCACCCCTCGATAGGCTAGTGGTTAGGATGATCCACTCTGAATCAAGTGGTCTGGGTGGCTTCAGGTGTAGAAGAAGCCTGCTGTGGGGGGGCTGGCATGGTTAGACCTGGTCTGCACACGTCGGGGTCGGTTGGATGTACAGTACTGTCACATTCTCTGAAACAACGTTGTAGGATTACGCAGGTGCCTACGGCTTTGTTGATATGTTTATGTTACTATTTACGGAGCCAGGGCTGTGTATAAGTAACAGATAAATATTTTAAGATGCACAGAGAACGGTAAGATAGCGAAATGCGAGCAGATATTTGTTTAATTTGTCAAAGTGTATTAGCTTAACATTTAACTTACAATAACTGACTACCTATGTGAACATGGTTTCTGAACATAATTTGCCGCAGGGGCACTGGCTATAAATAGTCCCCTAACGTTGTTCATCTTTTTCAGAAAACATCAGCAATACCAATGTTTCAATTACCAATTTACCAATAGGCCGTACATTTAATTTAAAGGTGCTTCCTAATTGGCCTGCGTGATAGATATTTAGTAACGGATTTGAATGCACGACAAGTCATAATTGCGAGTTCCGAACTCACAAATGGAAACTTATGACAAGCATGTTCATAGTCACATTAGAGTGGCACACCTGTGCAGTATTCATGCTGTTAAATCAGCATCTTGATATGCCACACCTGGCAGGTGGATATACTACAAGCGCTCACTAACATGTATTTTAACACATTTGTGAACCAATATATAAATGATGAGAATAAAATAATTTTATTCTGCAGTCGTACTTGCCGTAGGTCATTTACTTTAGTACTCGATGTGTGTTTTTGTTGTGTGTAGATTAGCACAGAGCGAGGGAGAGAGTGTATGTGAAAGGCAGTGTGAGAGACTCATTATAAGCGGTGCCACCCCGCTGCTCCAAGTGTCATCTCACAGTGGATGAGAGAGGATAAACCTGGGTAGACGAGGAAATGAAAAGTTTGATGTGAGCCAGTGTCAGAGTCGTAGTGTTAGAGCTCCTAAATAAGTCACGGTCAGATGAGTACATAGTACGGTATAGTGGCCAACTCCCTGCCTTATTTCAACAGTATCTATGTATGTGGTTGCTTTCTGGTCTCTCTATTAAAGGCAGGATCAGTCATTCTTGCCAACTTCGAGCTCAAATAAAAACAGTATCAATCAGCGGTGCTCAGTGGTGCCCCGGGGCGACGCATCACACATAGAAATGCATTGTAAAGCAAAGCTAGTGGTACGGCTTTGTTGATATGAGCGGTGTTAGACACTTTGCTTATGCTCTTATTTACAGAGCCAGGGCTGTGTAGATATATATGGTGCTTCATAATATTCTCTTATGGTGCTTAGTCCTCCTGACCTGTCTTTCCTTCCTTCCTTCCCTCTAGTCTGCCTGGTGCGCTGTCAGAAGTTTGTGATCTCTCGGGTGGGAGAAGACTGGATATTCCTGATCCTCCTGGGACTGGTAATGGCCCTGGTCAGCTGGGTCATGGACTATTGCATAGCCATCCTCCTGCAAGGTAAGGCCCGGCATGAGGGAGGGATGGATAGATGGCCTCCTGAACCTACTCCATGCATCTAACCCATCTCTCTATTGACACCAGTGCTGCTGAATATGAATGTAAGATGTACAGTGACAAGAGGTATAACATCTCCTTCTGGTGGTATACAGTAGGAAC
This sequence comes from Typhlichthys subterraneus, assembly GCA_027564835.1. NCBI lineage: Eukaryota > Metazoa > Chordata > Actinopteri > Percopsiformes > Amblyopsidae > Typhlichthys > Typhlichthys subterraneus. The sequence continues at coordinate 34,100 of JAODUH010054441.1, forward strand.
ACAAGCTGGATGGATGGATGAATGGATGGGTAGATGCCAAGCAGTTATTTGGGAGGTGCGGTGATGCTGTTTTCCGGGTGGGTGTATAAGGAGGATATTAAGGGAGGCTTGTTAAAACGGTTAATTGAAGTAGATTCAGGGGAGCTCATGTTTAGGCAGAGAGAGTCCAGTCTAATTTAAATGGATGTCTCTCGTCTTCTTAACCCCCTTAACAGCTGTGTGTGTGAGAGAGAGAGATTGGTAAATGGTAAATGGACTGTATTTATATTGCGCTTTTCTAACCTTTCGGCCACTCAAAGCGCTTTACAGTATTTTGCCTCACATTCACCCGTTCACACACACATTCATACACCGATGGTGATTGCTGCCATGCAAGGTGCAACCAACCACCGGGAGCAGTTAGGGATTAGGCATCTTGCTCATGGATGCTTACAGGTAAGTCAACACCAGGGTTTGAACCCACGACCTTTCGGCTGGGAGCCCAACACCCAGACCAGTAACCCATCCTGCCCCCAGATTGTGTGTGTGTGTGCGCTCATCGACCTACAGAGATATAGTATTAGAATTTGATTCTCAACATGATTACCTGTCCACATAGACAACCCCCCCCCCAAAAAAAAATATAAAACATGCACGCACACACACACACAAATTGAGGTGTTGTTGTTAAAAGGTTTTAGATGATTGCTAGAGATGACATTAAGCCACACACACAATATAATCCCACCATCCTTGGAACACAAGAGACTGCATCATTTCAAGGAGATGGAGAAATTAATTAATCAAGCAAATGGTTCACCCGCACACACACACACACACACACACACACACACACACCTTTTCTCCCCTGGAAATCTTTGACAGTGACTGTTTGTGTATCTGTCTACAGTAAACAAGTGGATGTACAGTGGCCTGGACAGTAATGTAATGCTGCAGTACCTGGCCTGGATCACCTACCCCGTAGTACTCATTACGTTCTCGGCAGGCTTCACACAGATCTTGGCCCCGCAGGCTGTTGGTACGAGAACACACACACACACACACACATTAATACAAAACAAATTGTGAAAATTAGGACGGCACTACGTCATACTGTGAGGCACAATTGACCGATCCCAAGCCCCACCCCTAGAGGGGGCTCGGGACACTGACGCATACACTTAAAAAAACGGAAGCAATTTTACTAGACAATTTGTTCTGCAGTTGTAAGTGTGCCCTTTGCTGTCATATAGGTTCAGGTATTCCTGAGATGAAGACTATTCTGCGTGGCGTGGTGCTCAAAGAATACCTCACCTTTAAAACATTCGTGGCTAAAGTCATTGGCCTCACCTGCGCACTGGGGAGTGGTCTGCCCCTGGGCAAGGAGGTAACACACACACACACACACGCACACGCACACGCACACAGACAAGTATGAAATGGGCAGGTTTAATTGAGTTGAATTCAGACCCTGCCAGAATAATCGGTCCGTGTAATGCTTATCAGTTCAATTTTCTAACCACATTTAAATATAAAAATGGGAAAATCTGAAAATTGAGTGCAAATACAAATAGTGTTTTGCCAGGCTTGAATATAAATATAAAATGTTTTAAAGGTATATTAAGTAATTCTGGAGAAAAGCTTGTTGAAATGTGAACTTGATCAAACACTAAGTGTGGGGCTATTCAATTACAAATTCAGGTGGGCTAGATTTTTACAAGAAAGACTGTAGGTGGGCCACATTTTCTGCAATTATTTACGTGATCGTCTACGAGATCGAGACAATGAGAGCATCCATTAATGTTCAATGTGTCAAGTCAATGACATAAGGTTTTCTATAGAAGTACAGGATGCCGCTAATTGTAAGTCTCATAAGGCTTTTGCTCAACAAAATAGCAGCCACGCCCACATGTGTCCAGTTTGCAAAGCGGTGTTCTACAACTGAAGTTACATTTGTTTGACAAATTAAAGACAAAAACATGGGATAGATTATTGGCACCATATTCCAGGCATTCCTTACCAGTATGGGTTCAAATGTGACTAGTACCATACCCAACCATTATCCTCACTAACAGGAGCTACGGGAGCTATGTGCACATATGTCACTTAGACTAATATCATCACGTTGATTATTAGGTCTGGACGACTACATTACATTTACAAACAGGCTAATTTACAGTAATATATTTACTTGATTCATACAGCGCTTATACAGTATATTGAGCTAATGCATAGTGGTCAAGGGTGCAATCCCCTCATGGGCCACATGGGGGCAGTTGGTGGGCCGCCAATTGAAGAGGCCTGCCATAGGGTGCTCCCTCAGATGCTCCACCTCACACATTGTTTCGAAGGCTAGGATGTTGTTGTTGGCTGCGGTCTGCACCATGTCTGCACCATGTGTTCCAATTTACAGAGCAAGGGCTGTGTACTGTATACCGGATTATTTTTGTAGCGCACACAGAGAATGGCATGTATTACAGTAATTTAGAATGGCTTATTACAGTATACCTGTTTAAACATTTTAGTTAATAAAACTGGTCGGGGCTAATTTATTCAATTTTGCAACTGTAATGAGTAAGACAACATGATCAAGCTGACAACTGAGGGGAGTAGCCTTAAGGGGTGTAAGAAAATATTGATAGGCCAGAGTATCACACTATTACATTACGCATTACTGTATCAATTCTCTAAAACACTGTATAGATTAAATGTTTTTTAGTGAAAGGGACCATGTACTAAATACATTAACCTCAAGAGAGGAAAGGTCCTTGTTACCAGATTTATCTTAAAGCTAATTTCCATCTGCAGTCCCTGAGCAAGTTTACATAAGTGTTAGTGTTATGTTTTGCAGAGGCACCACACATTATCATTGTTATGACAGTTTTCCACAAATAAGAAATCACAATATATTTCATTGCTTATATTATCGCAATTTTTTGCAATATATCGTATCGTGGCCCCTGTATTGTGATAAATATCATACCGCCAGATTCTTGCCAATACACCACCCTAATAGCCTTCCCGACTTTCTGCCATTTACGTTTGAAATGTATAGACTAAAGGAGGAGCTCAGAGTCTGCAGATATTCAATGCGTCAATGTTTATGGCTTGATGTTCAAGATATAGAAGCATGTTCTTAACCTGGGTGTCGACATTCATTAGATGCAGCCAGTAGGCGTTGCCTTGTTGGGGGTAAAAAGTTTGTTTATTTATTTATTTATCAAGGACAATACAATAAACATTATGACAGGTTACATGTACACATGGTCATAGTCATCTGGAATAGATGCATTGAATGCAGGGTTTATAGCCTAAGATAATTTGCGACCCCTGTCCCTGGTTAGACCTTTAAGTTAAAAACAGTCAGTAAACATGCATAATCAATAAAAATAAAATTAATTACAAGAATAAAATATGATATGTGCGACACAGTCAAATGTTTACCTGGATTACATTTACAATGTGTACTTTGTGTCTGTGTGTCACCTGTATGTCACTGTACAGGCACAAACAGAATCAATAAACGCATGTTTGAGATTGTTTCAGACAAAGTTTGACCATATTATTAAAAGCGGTCAGATTAGTTTGTGTCTTTATGACAGTTGGTAAGGCATTCCACATATGTATTCCTTTTAAGTTAAACGATGATTGACCAAATGTGTTTTTACAATGAGCTACCTTTCAATTTCCATTTGCTGATCCCCTAGTGCAGGGCTATTCAATTCCGGTCCTGGAGATCCGCTGCCATGCGTGTTTTAGATGTCTCCCTGCTCCAACACACCTGATTCTAATGAATGGGTCGTTAGAAGCCTGATAACAACCCAGTCATTAGAATCAGGTGTGTACAAAATGGTACACAAAAAGGATCGTCTGTTTTTACAATCCGTGTGTGTGTGTGTGGATTGTGTACTATACTAGACTGCATGCACACTGTGTATATGCATGCATACTGTATATAGTGCCTACTTGCTCTGTAAAGCAGTGTGCATCGCATGCATCCTCAAAGAGCTCACTCACAGAGGATACATATACACTCATGTACAGTGAGAATCGTAAAGCTCACACCGTACACAAACAAGCGTACTTGTTATCGTTAGCTACTCGTGGTTGGCTGCGAGTCTTGTGTGCATGCACGTGATGCTTTTGCATTCAGGGACGGCGACTGTTGAAAAGGAATCTCATTGGCTAACTGCCACACGGTGCGTACGGGGCTGTGACTGCAAAACACTAAATTAGAAAATGAGGATGTCGTGCTCATCGCACATGATGCCGAACAATACCTTTACAGGTCTCTGTTCTCTAAGCTTTGTGTCCTCATTCATTTGATGCATCTTTGTGGGACTATATTTGTCTTCCGTGGAGTTGGAAGTGTGTATGCATCATTATGTTATGCATATACTGTGTTGCATTCACTGGCTGTGAAAAACAAATGTCCTCCTTGAATCTGACTGTGCTCCCAGTAAGTGCTTTGCTGTGCTTGAAACCTGGTTAAATGGATTAAGGGGGGCAGTGTTATTTGGAGGGAATGCACTGCAGGGAGCGAATAAGTTTAAAAGTTGGTAGAGTGATTGCTTTTCTCCTTGAATTATTGATGATGGTTCTGGCAGCTCCAACTAGTTTTACAGATGCTGTTTATATGTGGTATATCCACATCAGTGTTTCACAGTTTTCCAGAAGAAACTAGACATTCCCCAGAGCACTACTTGGCCTGAAGAGGCACGCGCACACATACACAATAACACACACACCTATAGCCACAGGCTGCCATATTGTATACGACCACTATAACATCAGTGTTTAGATTCTATGCGAGCCTCAGCCTTCCTGAAGTAGCATTACTTTTTCCCGAGTCGTACTTTTAATCCTGTTAGTTCCACTTTGAACCTCTCCTCTGAATCCCAATGTGTGTTGCAGTAACTTCATGTATCTCTTCCCCTCTCCAAGGGCCCCTTTGTGCACATAGCCAGCTTGTGCGCTGCACTCCTGAGCAGATTCATGTCCCTGTTTGGAGGAATCTATGAGGTAATTATGTCTCTGTCTCTGTGTCTCATAGAAACACACATGCCGTCTGTCTCGCTGCAGCTCTAACTGTGCTTTAGTAATTATATTCCACCCCCAACATTCACACCATCCGTGACATGTCAGTCACGGATGTGGGTTTGTCTGACATGTTGCTGTTTTGGAGTCACTCTTCTGAAACCTGTGATTCTACAGTCTTTTTCTCCCATTCGAAGCTCTTCCTCCTGCGGTAAAGGAGTAGTTCACCCTTCATGTCTCTCTCCTCGCCCGGCCCCTCTGTGCTGTGTGCAGTCTGTACGTGGCGAAGCAATCGGCTAACCGGGCTAATATTATTTTCTGCACCTCTGTACTGTTCATCATTCTGTTTTATCTCACGCTAGTCTCCCTGTAGCCCCTCGTTTCCTTTGCGCTCCTCTTCTTCTGCTTGCGTGTGCGTGTGGGTGTGCGTTACGGCAGGTTGCACTTTGATGAAATCATTAACATGTGAGCACATGTATACGGCGTGTGTTTGAAGTGTGTGTGAAGTGCCCCTCTGCGTTCATATCCAGTCCTCTCCTCAGGCTTGAAGCACCCTATTCTAACCCCGCACGCAGCCCCCGCTCTACACTTCATCTCTAGTTCCTGAGTACTACTGGAACTGATCCGGTACCCGGTTAGGAGGAATTGCACAAACACGCACTACATCACCAAACAAGATGATCAATGACTCTCATTTCCTCTGTGTATGTGACCTGGATAACTTGTGTACGTACAATATATGTATTATGTAATGTGTGCTTAAAGCTGGCCCCACACCACAGGATGTTTAGCCCGATTCTGGCTCCGATTTGCCCCTCCCGACAACCGCAGGGGGCGATGTTGGTCGGAACCGATCATCTGCCCAAATGATCCAAATATTATCGTTGCCGACTGCAAACAGGTTTGATGTTTACAACTTGGAACCTTGCAGGGAAGAAGAATATGTACTCCCTGAGATTAAAAATCTATTTTACAGGAGGGTACAGAGACTGGAATGCCAGTATTACCTCGTAATAGCCAATGAGACGTGAGCTGACTGGGAGTCACAACACCGTCGTCATAGATACTAGCAATCGTGTAGTAGGGTGCGTAGTTTCATGGTTGTGTAGCCTACCTTCCAGATCGCGCTGCAAAATGAAATAATCAAGTCATGATTTTTCCGTTTTGGTTTCTGGCTTCATCCAGAGTTTTGTTTCTCTGTGAAAGATATGTAGTGCACTCAGGTGCTACTACGGCAACGGCAATCTGCGTATTGACTGCATGATTGACAGTCCACCTCCCTGTTTGTTTTGCTCACGTTTGACACAAGACTTGCTGTGAGATCCCATGTCCCTGGAATCTCCACTCTGAAATCGTTTGGGATCATCGCCAAGTGTGTGGTTCTGCAACTTGACTGGATCGTCTAGTGTGTGCTTATGTAGGATAAAATATAACAAAACAGTAAAAATCTGTGGTACCCAGCATTAACGCACACGCAGATAATAACAATGTCATCGATTCAGCCACACTACATCCAGATGTGGTCAGGCTTACATTTGGAACACATTTGTGACAGGTGGAAACCCAAGGAGTTTGTATTAGGGTGAAATCACCCACATGCAGGATAAGCAAGTCATCAAATTGATGAAACCATGTGAAACATGGAAGAGGCATCACCAGCGTCAGTCTATTGTTAGTTCTTTATTGTTTGTCCCACTGGCTGTAAAGAGAATACAGCAAACACTGCGTTATCTCAGTTTGGTACGTACTGTATTTGGTAATTTAGTAGAAATGTGACGTTTGTGTGGCAAGTAATTACAATGTTCCCTTACTGTACACTACACACGCGCACACACACACACACACACACACACACACACACATGCACGCACACACACACACACATTAGCTAAAGGCTGTGTTTTTCTGTCATGCTGCCCAAAGGAGCCCAGTCTTATAGGGAATAAGGTGAGGTCATTCTCTCTCACCGCTGTTTTCTTTCTCTCTTTCCCGCTCTTGTGCTACCGTCATGCTGCTTCATCAAAACAAGTAACCTATTTCCCATCATGCACTCTGACCAGCCCAATATTGCCACGTCCATCATTGCGTCCATCATTGCTCAAATGTTTTTTCTTCTTCTTCCCCTATGTCTACTTGTCGTATTTCCCCATGAAACAGTCAAGCTCTTCTGTTGCTGGTTGTTTAATTTGTATTATCTCTCAGCAATGCAATTTAAGGAGCAGTTAGTTGTACTGTATAGATTCGACTTACTACAGTATATGAGAAATGCTTCATTTGCTCTATCTTGTACTGTACAATGCTTAAACATTGCTTAACCGTGAATAACAACTGTGTTGTTCTGTGTCTCAGAATGAATCCAGGAACATTGAGATGCTAGCTGCTGCCTGTGCTGTGGGAGTGGGCTGCTGCTTTGCTGCCCCCATAGGAGGCGAGTGTTCTCCTCTCCTCCTTACCCAAACATGAATGCGCTTTACAGTGGGTGCTGCAACAGCACCAGAACACCTTATGGTTAGGACTCAAATGAGGAACTAAAAAAGCTCATGCGTGCTAATGTGTGTGTGTGTGTGTGTGTGTGCGTGTGTGTGTGTGTTTTCAGGTGTTTTGTTTAGTATCGAAGTAACGTCAACTTTCTTTGCGGTGAGGAACTATTGGAGAGGCTTCTTTTCTGCTACTTTCAGTGCCTTTATCTTCAGAGTACTGGCTGTGTGGAACAGAGATGAGGGTAAAATGTGTGCGTGTGTGTGTGCGCACGTGCATGCTAATGTACAGTTACAGTTTTAATACTAGTTTATACCGTGAGAGTAAATGGTGAACCCCCCCCCATATTTCTATAATAACAGAAAAACAATGCACACATTGATGATTGAATGAACCTGAAAGGTTGTCTTGTATGATTTGTATGAATGCCTGAACAGTAATATCTGTTGCCATTCTTTGTCTCCAGAGACCATCACAGCCCTGTTCAAAACCCGGTTCCGCCTAGACTTCCCCTTTGACCTCCAGGAGCTCCCTGCCTTTGCTGTCATTGGGTGAGATGTCCGACTGCTCCACACCTATTTATAATCTGATTTCTTTTAACGCCATTCAGGTATCACAAAACTCAATTAGGACAGTGTTATCCCAAGGTAAGGTGGTGAAGATTCAGGCTTTAGTTAGACCGCCAAGGTGTTAAATCAGGGTAGCCTCTGTGAGACACCTAACATAGATAATTTAGCTAGTGACAGTCTGCTACACATGGGGGCTGTCTTATTTTAGGTTGCTAGAGCCTAAGGGCTTCATCATGGCTGTGAATGGGACCAAAGCGCTCTCTCTCTCTCTCTAGTTTAAATTAATTTTAAACATTACTTTTATTGTTCCACTCCCTAATCAGACACCCAAATACTGTACCTCTGCCTCCAGAGAACATGGCAGCTTGCTTATAGCTTCTCTTTTATAGTAACTGCAAGTTGCATGTGTTTATGTCCTTGGTACTCTTTATACTCTGAGTGTGTGTGTGTGTGTGTGCGCGCGCCCTCACGCGTCCAAGCATGTATAGATAGTTTTCCATTTTCCCCTGCCAATGTCTGCCAAGCAGGGAAAGTCGGTCAGTGTTTCAGTCAACTAGGCCAGAGAGAGTTAGCCCTGTGCTACATGCTAGCTACTAGGCCAGATGTCCCAGAGACACCAGGAGTCTCTCGTTTTATTTGTATTATTTTTAGGTTTTCTTGTCTTTTACACATAATGCATAAGACATTACTGTACGTACACCTGTTTCCCTAGACTGCAAGAATAAAAATATCTGCCTCAAAATCCTGTTCATTACTAATTCAGAAGTATTTGATGGAATTAATAATGCAGCAAGATACATTTATAAGCATTAGGCCGTCTGCCTGGCCTTCTGAATCGAGACGTTCTCTGCCTCTTTGTTGTGGTCATGCTGTCTCTCTGTCATGAAGACGGTCTCCAATGGAGCACCCAAATGCACACTTGTGTTTTAGATGCTCTGACTCACCCACACATGCACTCTTATTTGCCATTGTCTTTCATTCTCTCACTCTAGTTTTTATTTTTACTCCCTGTGCTTTTTTTTTATTAATTCTCTCTCTCTCTCTCTCTCTCTCTCTCTCTCTCTCTCTGTGGCTAACCAATTCACCACATAGCTCCATAAAGAGAAAAAATAATGCTACGAAGGCGACTTCTCACTGCTGGTGAACAGGTTTAATGGGATATTGTATGACCTGACCTATAGTATTTTCTTTCTCCATCTACTTGTTTTCCT
>JAODUH010054442.1:0-18487 GCA_027564835.1 Typhlichthys subterraneus
CACTTTGTGTTACATGAATTTGTATGAAAAGTGCTATATAAATAAAGATTGATTGATTGATTGATTGATTGATTGATATTCCTCCTCTGTGTTTCTGAGAGCCACCCACTGGGAAACACAAGGAGGTCCTCAGAACTACATTATACTGTATATTTTGTACCTGCTTTACATATTGTATATATGCTCTTAACCTTGGACTGGATAAGACCTTCACAGACTTTGTAGATTAATAGACTTTAAACTTAGTTGTTATTGATGAAAATCTTGTTTATTTCTGTGAGATGGTACTGATAACGATTGTAAAAACACATTTTAAAGTTATTTTCATGAATCTCATCATATATGACGTTTATTCTTTTTGGCACAGGTGCAATATCATCTCTCTGCAATCTATCTTTCGGGAATTCACGGCTCAGATAATTGGCTCAAAATGACACTTTCTGATCCTGAAGTGTAATTTTGAAACAAATTTGTCTAGACACGTTCTGGGCTTCGCTCTGAGCGGGCGGCTTGATTGTTGAGAATTTTAAAGCATCATGGCCATCCATAGCCTCACATCAATTCAGCAGTATTCATGAGGCCTAGCCCTGCAGTGGCAGAACATTATAAGAGCATGTGAAGTAATGTACATATTGTATGAGCAAATTAAATTACCAAGGAAAGTAACTTGATTACACTATTCTATTAGCTAATATTAATATTAAAGCGTTGAAATCAGTTAAGCGGTACCATTAAATCTGAGGCCATGGTTCTCAGCAGGAAAACAATGGAGTGCCTACTCCGGGTAGGGTATGAGTTTTTACCCAACGTGAAGGAGTTTAAGTACCTCGGGGTCTTGTTTGCGAGTGAGGGGACTATGGAGTGAGAGATTGGCCGGAGAATCGGAGCAGCGGGAGCGGTATTGCAATCACTTTACTGCACCGTTGTGACGAAAAGAGAGCTGAGCCGGAAGGCAAAGCTCTCGATCTACCGGGCAATTTTTGTTCCTACCCTCACCTATAGTCATGAAGGGTGGGTCATGACCGAAAGAATGAGATCACGGGTACAAGTGGACGAAATGGGTTTTCTCAGGAGGGTGGCTGGCGTCTCCCTTAGAGATAGGGTAAGAAGCTATCCGTGAGGAACTTAGAGTAGAGCCGCTGCTCCTTTGCGTCCAAAGGAGCCAGTTGAGGTGGTACGGGCATCTGGTAAGGATTACCCCTGGACGCCTCCCTAGGGAGGTGTTTCAGGCACGTCTGGGAGGAGGCCTCGGGAAGACCCAGGACTAGGAGAAGAGATTATATCTCCACACTGGCCTGGTAATGCCTCTGGATCCCGCAGTCAGAGCTTGCTTATGTGGCTCAAGAAATGGAGGTTTGGGGTCCCCTGCTGAAGCTGCTGCCCCAGCGAACCGACTCCAGATAAGCAGATGAAGATGGATGGATGGATGGATGATATCAGTTACAAAATTTAGATTTCATGGGTTTTCATTTGTTGAGTTCTTAATTGGCAGCTACGCTGTCTTAGTATTAGCATTTGCATATTAGTGGTATAAATCTGGATGGAAAATGATCTGTTGTGTGACACTTCTCCAGTGTGTCTGTTTTATAGAGATAAACGATCCCTTTCTCAGTGAATTCCAGGATGCCATTGATGGCTTTCTGGAGGGAAATTCCCTCCTGCTCAAATTGGATTAGTCTGAGCAACAAAGCATTGCAAAGTCTAATAAAAAAGAGCCTTCTTGTCCCTCATGCTGAAATGAGAGCACAGTGCACACAACAAAAACAACATGGCTTGTTCACATGTTAATCTGCCTGTGCGTTTGCAGGAAAGGTGCTCAGTCTTCCATCACTTCTACAGTTCTACGCAGGCAGTGGATTCCATCCATTCACAAAATGAAAATTAAATTTGTTAAATAAATCCAGGACTTTTGGAGGACAAGTCTGTCCGTCCTAATGGAATCCTGTTTTCTCTTCCTGTTTGGCTGAGCAACAAACAGTTTCTTCTTCTTCTCAGAGAGACATCAAACCTGCACCACTAACGTGTATTAGGTTGGGGAGATTCATTTAAATAAAGCTTGCTTTGTTAGTGGATAAAAATGGAACAGTCTAGACTCTAGAGTGTGAGCTAAGGTTGTATATTATTGGATCATATCTGAAATATAAGTAATTGTAATGAGATACAAAACAGAAATACCTCAGAAGAAACAGCTTTCTGTTCATAGTGTAAAAAAATAGGCAATTGATATCATACAGTACTAGAACTGTTTTAATGCAACACTGCAAAACTAACATAAACTATTGTTGCCTAAAAGACAAATGTCAACACAACTGAAAGACACCTCAGGGCTTTTTGTAAAAAATGGCAGGCTTATAGCACGAATATTTGATTCTTATTATACCCCCCAATAATTATATCTACACACACATATCACCGGGCAAGCAGAACCATATTTATTGACATCAGAACATGCCTAGAACGGTTGAACGGTTGTGTGGGCGTGACACGGTATAGAGAGGACAGACCGACAGGTTAAGACAGAGATGAAGAAAGGACAAAGACGACGCGTCTCGACGCCCCCAAGACGTCGGCTCCTCGTTCCCGAGCAGCTGTTGTCTGGAAGCCAGAAGCAGCGTGCCGCGGTGTGCCCTGTCAAGTCTCTCTCTCCTGCCGTAGACGGCACCGTGCATGCAAAACAGGCTCAGGCTGCGCTGCCCTCTCTCCTCTAAGGCTGAAACACCTCTCCCCTTCTCATGACACGCAACAGGGTTTATTAAAATCCTTCATCATGCCTTTGCATATACAGTAGAATAGTGTAGACGGGGTATGGTTGTTACACGTTCTACTACTCCTGTGCGTATTTCGCACCATCAGCACATCAACTAAACATTTTAACATTAAATTGAAGCTTTATGTATTGGGTAAAAATGTGTATACAGTATAATTATCTTTATTGTTTTACTTCATGGTCGTTGTCACGGTCAACGTGACTATTATGAAATGGAATGACTGTGGGGTGCGGGTTCATATGTTTGGTTGTGTTTATTAAAAATAAAAATAATAAAATACGTTTATTACACGTTTAATTACTCCCAGGGCTGAGATTTGACTGTGAATACATAGACAGAGAGGACGAAAGGGAAAGAAAACACAACAACAGAAAAATGGTCGATGGAAAAAGGATGAAATCTCAATGGACATGGTATGAGGCTGTCATATCTGAGTAAACACAGCTGCAGCGAAGGAAATGAATGGGTTGGATTGATGCAGGTGTGCACATTGAAAAGGCATCAACTGTCAGACGGTAGCATTGTCAACCGGCACACCTGAATTAGCGTACAGTGTGTGTATCTGGGTAGTAGCCTATGAGAAGAGGCCATACCTAATGACAAGCAATGTGTTCCATCACCGTTCACGTATTCATGAAAAGTAGAATTACTGCAAAACTCAACCTGTCAGTATAAAATGTATATTAATTTCCTATGAGACAATGGATGGCACATATTTATACAGTAGACTAGGCTATCCATAATGGGGTTATCTGTCTGTCTCTGCCTCTCATTTGCATGCGGTAAACTGTACCCGGCCTCCATACAAACATGTCAATCACAAAGACATTATCTGGTTGTTTATCTAGCATTTCTTCATGCATGTAACTGTGAGAAGTCTCTTGCGGAAAATTAAAGCCCTCTGGTGCTGAATCATTGTCCCGCAAATGTATAATTATTGTGTTCAAAATACACTTTATGCTGACGGTCTGTATCACATTTAAAGTTTACAACGTTTTACTTGTGTTAAAATACAGTTTGCTAATGTATATGTTTACAATATGGTGTGCATTTTGTAGGAATTCGCTGGCAGAAAACAAGTTTGATTGTATTGCTCTCTCTCTCTCTCTCCTCCCTAAGGACAGACAACTTATTAAGAGGTGTCCATCAACTCCTGTCTAACACCGTGAGTCTGGAGTAGTACCCAGGGGATGTTGTATGTGGGGTAAAATTAACAGCTTTCCACCACTTTCATAAACTGTCAGTCAGCTCGCAGGCACCGGCCCTTAAGTTCTTAACTGTTTATGGTGCCAGGGGTATATGTGACCCATTTGTTTAAAGGTTTTGTCCTGTGACGACTACACGGTGGTTGTGATGTCAGCCATCTGCATGGTCCACGACCTTTCTCAAATGTAGTCGGCTACTAAAGCATATAACTGATGAAATGCTGCCCCCGTGTGGTGTAATATACTACTACGCATTAAGAATAGTTTACCAATGACGTGCTCCAAAATAGCCTGGCCCCGCCCCGCCCGACTATTTCTACTACAAATAATAAAATAAACGAATGACATCCGACAGGCACATTAGTAGTAGAAGTCATAATTTAGCGTTCTTATATTGTTATATACTGAATGGCTATAGTTTGTATAGGGCTCATGTTTTTAAATCATTGGCATAGCTACAGGTTTGCCCTAAACGACATCTCACCTGTTCTGTGACAATATAAATGTATCTAATTAGATACTAGGTTTAATATCTACTAGAAACCTAGACTACTTATTTACTAACACTTATACTGCTGCCACTAGCCTCTTCCTCCTCCTAACAACTAACATAGCCTACTATTACTAGTAATGATATAATAATAATGATAATAATAATAATAATACTAATAATAATAATAATAATAATAATAATAATATCTGCACAATTCTCGTTGTTGCTTTATATGTATCGGGTGGGGTAGCTACATGTGTAAGTAGGCTATTATAAGCAAGTGCGGACCACATGAATAATGAAAAGTGCATACAGCCTGTTGTTCAACGGTGTCGTCGCTGAAACTGAATGCTTGCGGAAGTAACAGAGGAGCGTATGAAGAAATTCTCAGCACTGCAGGATCATCATCGACTGACTCCAACCAGCGTTCAATCGACGTTTCATTTTAACCGCTTACTTGCCACTAATCGTTATTGGATAGTCCCTGAGAAATTAGCCTGTTGTAGGCTAGTTATGGGCGCTTTACATTCAATGCCAGGTGAACCCCAATACGTTTCTCTGGCGGAAAAGACCGGCTGTGAGTACTTGTGGTAACTGCATCAATGACGTCGCTTTGACATACAGTAGCCTACAGTTGGCTAAAGTATTGATTATAAATCATATCGGGTAGATTATTGTCTAGAAAAATCATCGGCTACGCAGGAATACATTTGTCTTTTTAGAAGCGTTTATTGTGTCTGATAAATGGGAAGTAAATTCGGAAGTGTCCATCCACTATAATAAAACAATATAATGTAGCCTATGCTACTCGTCTGAAGGAGAAAAGTGTATTCATGGACGTTGACATGAATAAAGGTGCACTCAGAGCAAACATGGTGCAGCTGCAATAAATAATATGCACGTTGATTTATATAAATTAAAATTAAAAAATAAATAGAGGATATATGTTACTTTGCATAGTCTTAGGATATAACAATCTGAAAACATAATCTCAGATGATATCAGTCACAGAAACTGTATCCTACAGGTTCCTTATAATACGCAAAATATAAAGGACAACTGCATGTGTATACTGTAATCATTCATCTTCTTCATGCAGGCCTATGATAAATAATATAATATGTATAAACGCCCCCAATTGTGTAAATATACACAGCCTACACAAAAATTGTGTTATGTACAGTAGCCCTATACATATTAGTTTTTTCATATGTGAGAGAAAGCACATAGTTAAATATTTAAATGAATAACTAAAACTTCAATGCAACACCTTCCAGTACCATTGCTTTTATATTTACCTTTGTCATATATATAACTTTTTGAACACATGACATAAAGTTAGTTGGAAAAGGAATGAATGTGCATGTTTAGACTGTCGACCAAACAGATGCACAATGCATCACTTCACTTTTCAACTACGTAACGATACACCCTTTTGCTGTCTATTGTTAGTCTCCTTTGAACAGATCGGAATACTCCACAAGAGATTTAAACAGTTAAGCCACAGCGAAGAGACTCTACGGTAATATAAAATGCTTTTAACTTTAAATAGGGAATTTTCATAGTGTCTTTAGTTTCCTTCTCAATTTCTCTTTATGTGAATGCTGTTCAGTAGTAGCCAAGACAAGTTACTGGCAATTTGTGTACCTGGGTTAACTTGTCTTTGTAATTGGAAACTTTATATTTTTCATTGTTAAACACATATTTGACCATGCAGCAACATGACATATAAATCATGTGTTCGTTCCTCAAGGAGACAGCATTTCAGCACAATTCCAGATCTGGCTTGCAATCCTATCCGTTCCCAGATCATAGAGGCTTTTTTTGACAGAAGGTACAGTAAGACAGTAATGTTACAATAGCAGTATTCACGCGACTGCATTTTGATGTGACTGAAGTTCTTTCATGGAAGATAATGTCATATCTAATTATTGATTGTGTTAACATATTATGACACAGGCCATCTCACTTACTAAGAATGTGATCTGTTGAATCTTTTATCAGCGTAATCTACTTGCATATTCTGAATCAGGCTTTTTATAAGACCTGTCGAATGTGCCAATATTTTTTCTGTTTTAAGAGGATGTATACAGCACATTTGGAATATCAGAATAATACGAGTGCTGCCAAAGTTAATGTTTCAAAACTGAATGTAAACTTAAATGTTGACAGTTGATATTCTCAATAATATTGGAATATGACTGCATGTAAATAGTCAGTGCACCACCCAAGTATTATGCAAAGCTGCACGACTAGAGTATTGTACAGTATATGTGCTGCGTGCACAGTGTGTACAGAACTACAACACACATTGTATTTTGACGAGGTGTTGTCTCTGAAGGAACTTCCGACAGAATGGCGAAGGAACAGTCCAGGAAATTGGCTTTGAGGAGTTCCTGGTGGTCATGTCTCATTTCATACCTCCGTCTCTCCACGTGACAGAAGAGCAACGTGAAAGCATCAGGAGAGAGAAATTAAGATGTATGTCCTCTGGCAAACTATGGCATGCTTGGCTACAGATGTACAATGTGGAACTGTGTTTTAAAATAGGTACCCTGATATTTGGGGATAATTAGGATTACCAAACCCTACTATAGTAACCATAGTGCAACGATCCATGAAAGTTTTCACATTCTCATTTTTGAGAGTTTGTATAATATTATGTCTAGGTCAAACACAGACAACTATGCATTTATGTCAAAAGTTCAGTGATCTATCCACAAGGTTAACGTAGAATAATGACTGTGCACTATCTGGCCAACATGTTGTCCATGAACAGATTATGATTGAGGTGATAAAAATGACCTATAGTGGAGAGTGTACACTGTAGTATTAAGCTAGGTTGACTTACTAGCTAACGTGCTTGAATGATTATTTGGATGCAGTATGTAACAATTATTTGTTTCTCCACAGTCCTTTTTAATATGCATGACACTGACAATGATGGAACCATAACCCTGGAGGAATACAGACATGTAAGTGTCTGATTGTCAACCACATTACACTCTTGTACTGGGCTTTAAATCTGTGGTACAACCACTGTACTTATCATGGCATACTGTACTACCGCCAGTAGGTGGCAGTAATTAACAAAAGTGCATTTGCTGGTATTATATTGCTATGGGAGGGGTAAGGGTGATGCCTAACACCCTTGAGGAGATCAATAAAATGTGAATGTATTAAATGATAAACAGCCTAACTAGTGCTTAGGTATTTTACTGGTCATTTTTTTGCCATAACTTTAATGACACATTTCCCTTAATGTTATAATTTATAACAAGTGCAATCAGACTGTTGCATATCTAATCTGCATAATAAAATAGCAATTTATGAATGAATGTATAATATATATTTTGCCGATGGTAGTCATTCTCAGTTCCAATTAATTAAAGGTGAAGTGAGCAATTGCAAGGGAATATACTTTTTGTCAGTCAGTGAATTTGACATAAGCCTGAAGCTTGTACTGCTGTTGCGATTGTATCTTGAAATAGTTTTTATCAGTAGAATCACATCTTTATATAGTTTATCAATCAAATAAATTATTCTTCCCATTCTGTGTGCACACTGAATAAATGATCAAGTTTTTCTACACGGTCCTGGCTCAGTAAATAGGAACACTTTAAACAAAGAGGTGCAGACCGCACCACACAATGCTATCCCAGCCTTGGCATTGCTTTTTCCAATGTGTGGGGGCGGAGCTTCTGAGGGAGCACCTCATGGCATTGAACGGAGAGGTGATTCTGTTTTGATCAAGTTCGAATATCAACCATCTTTCTCCAGAATGTCTGACTCCACTTTTAATTACACTGTTTTAAAGCTGTTAAGGGGAACGGACAAAAACCGTATTAGCTTACAATCGCTGACGCCACATGTTAGTACTGTACCGCACATAGTGTGGATGCTCACAGGCTTGCAGTCTTTGCCCTTGTGCCAAGTGCCCTGCTCAGGGGCACCGGCACAGTGCTAATCTGTGTGTGTCTCCGTGGGCAGGTTGTGGAGGAGCTGCTGTCTCGCAGCGGGGCCCTGGGCAAGGACACCGCGAAGGGCATTGCCGACGCTGCCATGCTAGAGGTGGCCAGCATATCTATGGGTCACATGGTAGGTCTATAGGTCACATGGTAGATATATGTGTTACATGGTATAGGTTTATAGGTCACATGGGACATCTATCTGAAGAGAGTTTATTTAGATTTTTTTGACTAATTTCTGGTCAATTCATTGTTTTGTTTTTCCATATCAGGAACCTGACGAGTTTTATGAGGGAATCACATTTGAGCATTTCTTGAAGGTCAGTAGTGAATACATGTGATTTATATATTTATATTAATTCAGTCATTAATTCATTCAGTAATCTATTTATTTATGAATTCATTCAAACTATTGTTTTAAATACTGTGATAATGTGTTGTAAGAATGAATTCAGCAGGCCTATTTTATAATTAGTACGTTGGCCCCAGTGGCGTCTCTAACACGTAAAGGCCTGGTTGAGCACTGATGAACATTGAGCATCTCATTAGTCAATGAAACTGCACACAAACCTGCTCGCTCAATGAATACAAACACAACACATCTCATCAATGAAACTACACACAAACCTGCTCGCTCAATGAATACAAAACCAAATGCACGTCATCAATGAAATCACAAATGCAAACCTTCTGCAGAATTGGAGACAGACATAATCAATAACGTAGTTTTGTCATCTGATACAACATAAGGCTATCAAGCAATATATTACCTGTAACTGGTCTGCAACTCTAATGGGGCTATGTAGGGCAATGTAGGAGTACCGGATTTTTTTCCAGTGTGCACAGAGAACAATAAACTAGCTGGTGAATTTTACAAAAATTCTGACAAAAACTACTTACTATATCTTTAAGTTTGACAAAAACTACTTACTATATCTTCAAGCTGGACTAAAACTACTTACTATATCTTTAAGTTTGACAAAAACTACTTCTTATATCTTCAAACTGGACTAAAATACTTACTATAATTTTAAAGTGGTTTTATATGACATTCTACGACTATGTCACACTAAGTGCAAACAAATGCTTTGTGGGCCACAAACACATACACACATCACTAAAATGCACATGCGGCCGGCTTGGATATGAAAACATCAAAGCAACACAGAACTGGAATTGCATCCTGAAATCCTGAAATCATACCTCCTGTATGATTTCAGGATGCAATTCCTCCACTATATTTTTACATAGAAAATTGTTGTTTGTCCCAATTTTATTGCCTATAATATCATATAGACCCCATTTAATCTACAACCAAAATAACACCAGGTAATAATGCAAAATAGACTAAATGACGACATGTAAAATTCACATTGAGCTTTCATCTGTGCAAACATGTCAATAACTTGCGGTCGATTAATTCATTATTGTCTTTATGGCTAACATTGTCGGCTGTACTAGTAACATAAGCGATGTCTTGACGTGTGACATTCTATTATTTTTTATTGGCTGTGGTGGGGCCAACATGATTGTGCCCCACCGCTTATTATTGAAAGTGCACACGTCGCACACTGTTTTCTGTCCAGCGCCATGCTCACCTAACAAAGACTGTTAGAAAGAAGTAGGCCTACTGTTCTTTATGACTCTGGTAGAGGAAGATATTAGAAATCTATCGTACAGCACTAAGCAATAAACTCTCAACAATGTTAGCCACGAAGAAAAACATCTAACATAACGTAATTATTAACTGAATTATTGATGATGTCCTACACTGCTCCCTAGTGCCATCTGGTGGGGCCAGGCCCCTAATGCAGAGACGCCACATGTTGGCTCATATTTATCTGGATGTGTACTTTGTAAACAGAATTGCTAAATCCCTCCTTTCCAGTTACTGAAGGGTTTTGAGATTGAATCCAGAATGAGCATTCGGTTTTTGAACATGGACACGACGACTCTTTGCAAGTGATGCTTGTACACTCATCTATGCAGCTCTTGCGGACACCAATAATATGTTGACAATGATTACATTATATAGCATAATGACATTAATGGCATAGTTACGTTTGTCACTCCATATTTGCTTTATTATAATGTATGTAGTGCTTTGCTATCAAGATGCAACTAATAGCAAGTTATCATGCTTGCATTTAACATGCCTAGCCCTGGAAAACCCATTTTAGTCCAAAGAAAACATCACTTTTAAGACTACATTTACATAGCCAATAGGTTATGTTGTCTTGTCATTGATAGTAAATGTGCGGTTTGTATTTAAAGAAACACTTGTAAAAGTGTATTTTGGAGAGCTAAGTGACGTTGTATATTCATCTCCTCTGGTCTTACAGGGCTAGATATGAGATGTTGGCACTAATAGACATGTTTGTTTAACTATGCAAATAATAAGGTTTCAAAAGATAGAGATCTGCGTGTGACTGTTTTAGCATAACTATACTCTGTACTGTATTCTATGCAATAATGTAACCAACACAATCTGTCAATAGCTGGAAAAAGCAATAATCTGCTGTTATGATAATTGTACACCATTCAGTGCATGCAAGATACTCTATGCTTACGAATGTTAGTAACCTCATGCTTATCAAAGATCAGGGATATACATATGTCAAAAAAAAAATATTTATATTAATATATATGTAATACTATATATTAATATATATATATAGTTCCCACCAGAAAATAGGCTAGCACATTTAATATTCTATGTTTTCACTTGCTGTATACAAAGATATACAATGTTTTTAAACAAACATTTATCCACTCTAAACATTATATTATATTATATTATATTATATTATATTATATTATATTATATTAGATAGATTGTATTGATCCCACTGTGATTTTCTAATTTTCTAAGCATTTTGCACTTCCCTCCAAATCTATAGTAAACACTATCATTAGTGTATGCTGCCCTTTAGAAACCAAAATATATACGGCATGAAATGTATTGTATTTTTTACAAACAAATTGTATGCTATAGCTGCATTGTTTACAGGTATCAATATGGTACTGTATTTTGGTCATCACAAACCCATCAACATAGCATATAAATCTGTGATTTTGTTTTGGTAGCAATATATTTTGCACATTTTTGTACACTAATAAAAATGCAATGAAATAAAATATATACATTATCAAAACCTCTTAACTCGAATTTGTTTTCTGTTGTTCATAGTTATTTTACTGTACAATGCTTAGATAATTGATTTGAAAAATGTTCAGTTGGAAACAATTCATGCTCATACCTATATAGTACTGTATGAACATCGGAAACGTTAAGGATAACCAAAATTTACATGATATAGTATTGTCACCCTCAGGGTTTGTTCAGACGTGGGCCATACATACTTGTTCTGTTATCATTTCACCAGACACAATGATGGAATATATAAGAACTGGTGCATTTGAAGATGTTTATTATGTTGTTGCTATTTTAGTCAGAGACAAATTTAGAAGATCCAGTGGTTACTTCTGACTTAATGACTTGAAGACTGAAACATAGTCAATCACCAAACCATCAGAAATGTTTGCTAGAGTTTAGAATGCAATGTTATACATACACAAAATGCAATTTCTGTGCTGCAAAATCTATAATGTCTATTTGAATACAGTCACATGCTGGATGTGACTGAACGAGAATTAAAATCTGATCACCCTCATCTAATCTGTTTATGTCTGTTTGCAGTATCAGATAGGTTTATATTTATTTGTATTTTTACGTATTCTATATTTTTATTTGTTCTGATGGAATCTAGATGGCAGGATTGGAACTGACCAGACATGCCCTCTGTGTTTTATGCTCTAAATATAGCTCCAGCCCTGTGCTATAACAGGGAACTTGATTTATGACCCAGAGTCAATCCTTTATCAACTTCCAGTTTTGTAAAGGCTCATGACCCTAGGAAAGTTATAAGGAAACCCAAATGGGACCGCTTCAAGTGTGCAGAGTAGTGTCTAAAAGTATCACATATTTAAAATATGTGTACAATGGGACTGCTTCAAGTGTGCAGAGTAGTGTCTAAAAGTATAACATATTAAAATATAATGTGTACACCCTTCATGCATGGGCAGAATTATAGACAATGCAGGCTACTTTCTGAATAAAATTCTGAATGGAACTCTAGATAGGAGAATTCCATAATGCAAAATATTATGCATGGTTGGAATAACAGAGCCAATCATGTACTTTATAATGGTTAAACCTTAACCTAAGTAGCCAATCATATGGCTGCTCTGACGCAAGCTGACAGTTGCACATGCGTAGTATAAGTACAAACGTGAGGAAGAAAAACGCTTTTTTAAACCTTACTTTGGGGCAAAACCACCAATCGTTTTACCTTTTTTTTTTTTGTTGAACATTTCGATTTGCCTGGTGATAGTATACATGCAGATGTTATAGTATGTCCCGGTGGCCATTGGAAGTGCAGTTACGGCTCTCCCCATTCATTTACAGTAGATACAGACTTCCTATTAACTGACCCGAGGCGTTAGCTGCCAAGCGGCCAGACTTGCATATGAGCACCCACACCCTCCATGATCTGACCCACACCGACACCTTGTGACCGGCCAGACGGCCCGCCTGTTTCACAAAGTCTTTCCTATCTGATGCAGCCTTATCCCATACACATGCGTCACTGAGCCGATATCACATAGTCAGCGTCTCACTAGCTTCCTGATTTACTTTTAACTTCTCATGTCGGCAGCGTCTCAGTGTGCTGTAGCCCTGTGCCCTGTTGTGTGGTGAATCTTTGATAACAAATTATATTTGTTTTGTGTGTGTGTGCGAATCTGTGTTTTATGATTGCTTTCTGTTGCCCATTGATACAATAACAATAGGTAACTGCAATGACCCCCAGACGCTACACCATTGTGCGCGTTTGCTCACAAAATGTGGCCATTCATTAGTTCAAAACTCACTACAGATTATGTGACCAAAGCAAACAATGATGTAAGATACTACTAGATACACACACACTGTAGAGCGCGAGTCAGAGACAGATTTAGCAACTCTGGATGAAGCAAGTCCCTAACACGCACCCAACATAGCGCCACAATGTGGTCAATTTTACAGTGCTAGCAGATGTTGAGTGTGAGCTGCATGTTGATTCGCTCTGACAATCAATCTGACTGATTTGTGACTAATGTATGGTGACCATGTTATTTGAGATAGTAGCCGAGATATTTGATATATTAGATGCAGCGTAGTTTCATGAAGATCCGCCATCCGTGAAAAGGAAGAAGGTTCCTTGTGATCAGCGGAACCTACACTGGACAGTGGGCAATGATACTGTACTGTATTTATCTATCAGTGGACCTATTTGTCTGGTGGGCGAATACCCGGAAGAGACGTTGCGCGACTGCGTAGTAAGACTCGGTGAAAACACATTTTTTTTACTATGCGAAACCCATGTAGATAGCCTACACGTGAAATGGTTTTCAACACTATTTAACGTTTGGTTGCTAGGCCACAGCCGCATGTTGTCACCGAGTTGTCACAGAGTTGTCAAGCCCCTGCCGGATATGACGTTATGCCTAGTTCAAAGCTCTACATAAAACTGGGTGAAAGGCATAACACAGACACACACACTCAATGATATGGACACAATCTGGGCCAATCACACGGTTGTTATGGGGCGTAATGAATGTAAACGTATTGTTACAAATATTGTTGATTTTTAATACAGCGCAGCTCAGCAAATAAGATTTAATCAACATTAAGTCATAATATACATACAGTAACATATGTTTTTTTGAACAATATCACAGTGAACATTGGCATTTCTTCATGTTAGGCCTTCAGGACATTCTATTAGAAATGCGTGCGAAAATAAATAATAAATAATAGATAAATAGATGTTTCAGTAGAGACAATCAATGACGTACCCTACACCAAGTCTTTTTTCAACCCAGCGAGTGCGCTTAAGTGCTGAAAACGCATCCCGCTGTCTTATGAGTCTTCCTTAAAAGAATACATTAATCCGTGTCCTCTTTCCGCACACTTTGGTTTTCAGAATCCTCAGTTCTCTGGAAACGTTTGTTAAAAATTCCTTGTATCTTCTCAGGACCACACATCCATAAACCTTCTGCTGGAAGGTGTTCTGGGGGGGCGGCAGCGACGTGGGCCACGCCTCCGGCTCCAGTATGGGCAGGTTGGGGTAGAGGCCCTGGTAGACACAGTTGACCTGCGCCGCTAGGTTGTTGCTGCGGTCACTGACGTGGGTCAGCTCGGTCAACAGTGTGCTTGGGTGGGTCTGCAAGTCGGCTTGCTGCTCAAACACCCTTCTAAAGTGCGGGGCGAAGGCTTGAAGGTGCGTGTAGATGCTCAGTATCCGATCGGAGGGTTGCAGGCCCGAGATGTTGGGATCGGGGATGTTGTTGACGGACATCTTGCAGAAGTTCTCCGACGCGTCTCCTTGGCTTGCTTTCTAAGACACAAAACAGAGGAGGCTGCGCATGAGATCTATTTTCTGCTGTGTAGTTGTTAATGGCACACACACCACACATCAGCCTTCCTGACTGGAATTCCCCATGCACTGTAGTCGTACTCCTGACACATTCTTATGTCCCTAGAGTGCTCATACGCTCTAATCACGGTCATTATATCAGACACATGCAGCATCCATACTGTCTTGCAGTGAGTATGGGGATAAAGGTGGGCTTACCCTGGGCCTTGAACCCGTGGCCTTTCATCTTGCAGTTGGACACCCAGAACACTAGACTATGGCTAGACTAGAGTGTCTTTCCCCTTTTGGGCACAGCTTTGTTTAAAACATGTACTGTACAGGGCTCTAGGGAAGAGATTTGGTGTTTTGGGGATGCTATCACGCAATCAGTGAGTGAACTTTTAAAAAGGAAAGGGTCAGCATTTGTATCCACGTTCCATCGCTTAAAGAAACACCAAAGCAGCAACTATTTGTTGGTTACCAGCAAGAGAACAATCAGCAGTTGTGTGCCTTCCACTCACATATGTTTTGATTAGATCCACAGATTCCTTGTACATGAGTTTGGTGAGCTTCAAGGTCTGCATAAGAGACTTGCCACACTGCTGGTTTCTGCATAATGTTATCATCCTCGTTGAATCAACAGCCATTACCAACAGAAGGGAAAGTAATGCTAGAGAGAAGAAAATAACTTATTAATGTAATTGTTTTATGTTCTTTGTATGTTTTCAGTAGCTTGTTATGTGGAACAAGAACAGCTGTTCTTGGTGCTGTATCTGCAGTGTAGAGAACTGAAGCAATGCTAAATGTTTCATATGGACACATTTCACAATTACATTACATGCCAAGGTACAGTTGCCACTATTATATATATATACTATAACAATGTAATGCATTAGCATTAGGTTTGCTGTATTTAAAATCCTCACTGCAAGTACAGTACATATATATGCATTTGGTTGTTAATTGCAATTGACCTTCCAATTAGTCTCACATTTACATTCTGCAACATCTGTCTTATAATTTAAATACTGTAGTATATACAATTTAATAACAGGACTTACCTGCTAGCAATTGTGTTGATAGTTGAAAATGCATGTTCTTTACATGACCATCCCCAGCGCAGTGTCACAGGCCAATTGTACAGACTTGTCATAATCATACCCCTTTGAAACTTTTTTTAAATGCTGAAACCACACGTCAGGGGAGGAAATGACGTGCTCTTTGTGAGGCAACCAAATTTCCCAGAATTTCCTCCTTTTTTGAGATGCTTTCATTTTTTTGTGTTTTTTTTTTGTTTGTCTGTTTCTGCTTTTATAAAATAATTATGCCCACAAACCACGTATTATGACCTCTTAGCTCAAGCCAGGCACACAAAAACGACTTGTTGTAACAGATAGGAGTAAGCAACACAAATTAATGAATTAAACATATTATTTAATAAATATAAAAATAAATGTATGTTGTAATATACTTATATTAACATTAGGCTGAGTAAGTGACTGAGGTCATCCTTGCCTTTGACACAATTCACAGAGAGGCAGTTATACTGCCACCTATAGGGCATTAGTGGAAAAACAGGCATACCACCGTCATTTCAGTGAGCCACATACAGTATACATTGTGTGATGTTATTTTAAACTTTTACTTACTATACAGGTTAAAGCACATGTATGTAACTTCTCCAGACAATGTACTTTTAGAGGTGGTGTACTGTATTCCCACAATAATGGAATATTTTGGAGTTCTTGAAGGAAACACTTGTTTGGTCTAGACCTGTGACTTTTACTGCATAATCGCAAATAATATTAAATAATCACTTCTGTTGTTATTTGTGAGATTGCATATTGCAATCGCACATGTGATTATATAGATGTTCATGAGAAACACTTTAATGTGGCATGGAACTACAGGAAGTGGTTAAAGACAGGAAATACATTTCTCAATCAGTGATTTTTTAAATGCGTAAAGGGTGCGTCCGCTCAACCAAAATAGGGAGCAATAAGACAATGTCATCGGCCTGCAACACCACTGCCAGGCCAACCCAACACACAAATGCACCTAAACTAATCTCACTGTAATGGTTTCCATTTATTAATCAGACATATTTGGCAATTTGAAAACTAAACCCTGTATGGAGAATCCCTGGACTGGGGAACATATATGCTATTTTCTCTGCTGGACCAACATTGTTCGATAAATACTTCGCACCTGATTATACTTCTCAGAGCTGGAAAGGTTTTCATAACGTACAGTTCAGTCAAGAGGGACTAGTCTTGAAAAGTTAACCATATATTAAAGTGTTTTGGCATCAGGACTATATGTTGATTTTATTAGATGTGTGTATAAAATAGGCCAGATGAATCAACCCCAGAGTCCTGACAATGGTGGTGATGAAGAGAGAATAATAAGAATAATATTAATAATAAGAATAATAAGACATTTAATTTATATAGCACTAATAAAGTACTCAGACACTATACTTGGTAACAAGGACAATAACACGTTCAGCATTAAAACAACAGTAACAGCTAGAGCTGTTTTAAGAGGTTAAAAATAAAGACATAGATGTTTGGTGCTTGGGGCGGATGGGATGGGAAAGGAGGTTGGCGTCAGCGGACCAGAGGTTGCGAGTGGGTGTATGACGGTGTAGGAGGTCAGCGAGGTATGAGGGGGTGAGGTTATTAAGGACTTTGTAGGTGATGAGGAGGGTTGTAAACTGGATTTTGTGTTGGATAGGGTGCATGCTGAGGTTTTTGGACGACTGGAGCGACGCGGTCTCTGGTACTGGAGTGAGTAGACGGGCAGCTAGAGTTAGATGTATTGTTTGGGGGTTTTAAGTCATTTGGCAGGTGTGCCGCTGCTGAAAATCAAAGGGAGGGACGAAGATGAGCAATGGTTTTGGGATGGATGTGGTCGTCGCAGTGTTTGAAGGACAGGGTTTGATCAGAGAGTTGAGGAGAATCCTAAAGTAGGCTCCAGATGAACAGTGCTACTGATGGAGATGGGGTGATGGTGGGAGAAGAGAATGCCCACAGAGACAAAGGGAGATGGAGAAAGATTAGTGAGCATGGGTTCATGTACTATAGAGTACTATAGACCAGGGTTTCTCAAATGGGGCACTTACATTTAATACATTTACTTCTAATAATACATTTTATTTTGGACGCCTTTCTAAACACTTAAGGGTACATGGAGGAACTGCAGGGGGTACATGGCAATTCTGCAAGAACACAAGTAGCTTACTTATGCCACCAACTTCTATTTAGACCTATAAATAGGCATTTCAAATCCATTTAGTTTTCTCTTGGACCATGTAAAGGTACAAAATGTTTAATGATATACTAACTGTAAAAAAAAATAAAAAATACTAACTAGTATTGTGTACTTTTGCAGTTTAGATGCAATCATTTACTTTTAATACACATTTTATATGACCATATCCTATTACCCTTCTATGGTTTTACTGAGAAAAGGTTGTAGTCCAGTAAAGTGGGGTACCTTGGCTCATAATATTATTTATTAACCACTTCATCCCTAGCTTTTTTTGTTTTTCAACTTTTTAGTTGAGTTTTTTCTCTTTTAGTGGATGTGCAGC
>JAODUH010054453.1:0-18484 GCA_027564835.1 Typhlichthys subterraneus
GCAACATCTTCGATATGATATTGCGCAACGTGATATTGCGATAACGATACTGAATCGATATATTGTGCACCCCTAATTAGGAACTTTATTTTTCTAACTATTCTGGTTTAATATTGGTTGCTTACAATTTGCTGGTGTTTAACCTGTCCATCTACTGATAAATGTACTACATGTAAGTCGCTTTGGATAGAAGCGTCTGCCAAATGCTGCAAATACAATGACTAAAGTATAAAGTCTAAGAAAGTAATGTATAGGCTAAGAAAAGTCTCTCTTCGGGGGATAAAAGCTTACTGAACCATTGTATACCAGAATACATGTTAATATATTAATTAATTATGATGAATCACAAATGAGTTCATGCAGAATGATCAAGGTGTCTCTCACATTGCTCATGCAGACATTGCAGTATTGCTTTAAAAGCACCGTATGGGCTTCCATGGACATCATGTTCAACCTCAAGATCATACGATGAATAACAGCCCAGCACGTACCAGATGTCATTTTCTGTCCTATGTGGTTGGGAACGGGACACTGGCGGCTCTCTCGACTGAACCACTTGTTGGTCGCTGTATATCTGCGGATGGTGAGCCGGAACGTTTGTGGCTGTCTCCCATCACTGTGCATTCTATTTATTGTTTATTTTTGATTCAAAAGAACAAATTAAAAATATGTTGGATTTATTTAGATTTTTTATTTGATTCCACATTTTAAAGTGCAGCAAACCCACGTACCTCTCCACCAGACTGCCCAGAAGATCTTGAATCTTGAGCAAAACATCTTTCGTTGAGGACATTTTCTTGAATGAGTCTTCATCGCTGAGAGACTAAAATACAGAATAAAAATGACAATTTTTTCTGCATTATAATCAAATAAAAAATACAAATGTAATTTATTTCTAAATAATATATTACAGTAATATATTATTTAGAAGGAAATAAACAAATAAATAAATAAAACAATTTAGCACATCAAGATATGGGATATATTAGGTGGTAGGCAAAACAGTAATTTCTTGAAGTCAACTTTTTGGATGCAGTAGAAATAGACAGGCGTTTTTGACAAGTACCAAATGGTCATGGGCAGAAAATAATATTATGTTTTGGTATGCTAACCCGTTATAACCACTGAGGTGTACATCATGTTTTGGTAAGCTAACCCCTGCGTACGTCATGTTTTGTTATGCTAACCTGTTATAACCTCTGAGGTTTACATCATGTTTTGGTATGCTAACCCATTACGCTAACCCGTGTACGTCATGTTTTGGTATGCTAACCCGTTATAACCACTCAGGTGTACATCATGTTTTGGTTTGCTAACCCGTTATGCTAACCCCTGCATATGTCATGTCTGGTATGCTAACCCGTTATGCTAACCCCTGCGTACGTCATGTTTTGGTATGCTAACCCGTTATAACCACTGAGGTGTACATCATGTTTTGGTATGTTAACCCGTTATGCTAACCCCTGCGTATGTCATATTTTGGTATGCTAACCCGTTATAACCACTCAGGTGTACATCATGTTTTGGTATGCTAACTATTTATGCTAACCTATTATAACCACATAATGGCTCATTAGTGTGTATATACACAGCATATAATATTTCACCTGCGGTGCCCCAGTAGGGATAACAGGAGAGTCATCTATGCCTAAGGACAGGTTCTTTAAGCGTAGGGCACTGGAGCCTCCCAACACTCTCTCCAGGTCAGCCAACGGGAAGAGCTGCAAGTCCTGCACACTGGTCAATCCGAGGGCCTCAAGCTTCTTAGTATTTTTATACCCAACCCCTGAGAAAGTCAGGTTCAAATTATGTTTGTTGACTTTCGACCACATACAAGTACACAGTGAGTGAACATATGTTTCTCACAGCCCTTGTCCAGTGTTAACTTACATTTTAAGTTAAGTTGCAAAGTAAATGACAGCCAATCTCTATTTTATGACCTAGATGCATTTTATAAACCTGCTGCTATTGTGGCCTAGGTAGGTTAGACATGGCTTGACAGTAGACCTACGTGTGTGAATTTATTTAACTGAATCAGCCCCTTGGATCGTTTACAACTGTCACCGATACCGATCCATCTATTTAAGTCAGTATCAGACTGATTTCACAGGTAAACGTCTACTTTTACACAAAACCACAGGTAAACGTTTTTCCGTTAAACACAACCACAGACAAGCGTCTACTCTGTATACAAAACCACAGCTAAACGTCTACCAATGTACCTGGCACTTTGTGAACACCGCTCAGACGGCCCATGATGTCGGGGACACCCTCCTGAAGGAGGGTGGTCTGCTGATTGGGCTTGAAGGTTCCAGACACCAGTTTAGCCAGTAGCTTATTGGTGGCAACACCAGCACAGCCAGTGAGTCCCAGATTGCTGTACATTGCCGCTCGCATCTCCTCTGCTATGTGAGAGCCTAACGCCAACCTTGGGTGGGCCGTGGCTTCAGCATCTGTGCTTAAAAACAGCCTCAAGTTCATTACTATGAATTTAGGTCCATCAGACGAACCGAGAGCATGATGCAAATATGTGTAATCATTTTTAACCCTCTTGGCTTCTTTCACAACTCCCATTTCCTGGTTTCACTGACTAAATCTCACCTGCATGGTTGTAGACGTGGCCTTTGAATGAGTAACCGGAACCTTCCGCCTGTTTAAGCCTGCTCTCCACCAACTCTGTGACGTCCATGAAGTTCTCGTCGAAGCCCAGCCGCTCCACTAGAGGACAATACGACGCCAACAGCTCTGTATGGAGGGTGAGAGCGAAACATTTTTGTTTATTTTTGCAAATGAGCATTCAGTGTGGCAGGGTTTTGGTAGCAATCCCTTATTAAATATTACTGTGGTTTTGAAGAGCACAAAAGTGTGCTCATATTTTGTTAGGTAAATGTACATTAAAATACAGGAAATCATTTTAATGTATCCAACAAATTATCTCTGATTGGTTATAATAAAACAGTGTGTTGTAACTTGGATATAACATCTTATTCTTCAAAGTTCACCACCTACCTGTCACTTTGTAAGACATTTCCCTGTAGTGCGTCAAATCCTCTCCTTTAACTAGTACAAGATGTGGACACTTCTCCATGGCATCATTCAATAACATCAGCTTGGTGACACCGTGATCTCGTGCTACATAATTACAGGTGACAATAATATACTTCTGCTGAATACCTAGGGCAGAAAATATATTCTGTCAATCAAAACATCATACAGTAGGCCTTAGGGTGACGACTTTACACTAGATTTGCTCTGAACCAGTTTACCTAAAGGTACATTCCGCAATGCCGGATTTCTGATCATTTCGACCTGGGCATAGAAACAATCCAGGTCAAAATGCAGAATGACTCTTTGTGGTGTTGTTGGTGGACATATATTATTCAAGTTGGACCCTGAAAAATATTCAGAGAACATACATTGACTACTATTAATACAAAAAGGCAATGAAAATATATGACTTAGCATTGATCATACTAGTCATAGTCTTAGCCTAGTCATTTCATTCTATCTGGTAAAAAACTAAAACAAGGATAAAGTCACTGTTGTTTTGGTGTACCTATGCGCAAATACAAATACGTGTGTTCACCTGAAGATAGATCCACATGGGCGACGTCCAAGTCAGCCGAACTGCGCTTCCAGTCAGATTCATCCTCGTCGAGCTCATCCTCACTACTCTCCATTTCCAAAAACAGCAAGTGTTTTAACCTTAACCACCGCACTATAATTTTAACCAGTAGTTTTCAAAGTAGCATATCATTATGTTTAGGTTGGGCTTCCTCTACTTCGCCGTGTACCTCTGTTTATTTTGTGCAACACTGTCACCTATCGTATCGGACAGCTTACTGCAACAACTTAATAACTCATTCATAAAAACGCATCCCTCTGCGATCCCAGAGAAGTTGACAACTAACATATCATATTAAGATTCCTGCGCTGTCGTCAAACCCATTTCACCTTTAACACCGCATATTTGAATGGACAGTAAAATAAATTGAACTTGTAAATACATCCGGAGGATATATATTCTTGCTTGACGTCATGAGGTCGACCTGAGTTTGAGCCTGAGCCCACGTTTCCCAGATTTCGGTGGCAGTTTGCCGATGTTGCCCTCGTACGGTCTGTTCGCTGAAATAGGTTGTCCTTTCTTAAAACGTGGACTTTGCGAGCGGCCGCATTGTTTGTTCAAGCATGACAAAGAGGGAAGTGATATGTTTGATACGTCGTACAAACCACCGGTAGTTCAATGTCTAGGTTAGTGCTTGCATGTGTTACATTTCGCAACAACGTTGTTGCAATATATTTGTCAAAGGGTCCATTGCCCTAAAAGTTGAAAGGGTGTAAAAGCTGTTTAATTTTGTATTAGTATTGATTCTGGTGGCTGTTAGTCAATGTTGTGCTCACTGTGCCAGAGACTATACGGAGACTTGGAGTAAAACTACATCATGATCACAATAGTATACAAACGGATCTATGCTCCATGTCGGGCATGTTACAGCGATTACGGCACATCATTGATCAACATTATGACTCTTTTCCAAAACAAAACGAAGTCAAGGATTATAAAGCACAAACCCGCTGCAGGACAGGGAAGTGTACTCCAATGTAACACGTGCTTTTTAACTGATTTAATAACAATATATGCCAAACAAAATCTTATGCCAATGAATCAATACATTTGACAGTAGACAACCATTGCAACATTGTCTTGTGCTCTATAGCTTTGCAGAACGCAACAGTGCTGCTGGTAATACTAACTTAATACAACCTATTTTTTTTCCATATAACACAATTCCCCTCTTTTTTGGTTATCTTGTGTGGTGGGTGAAAACTCTTCCATTCTCATGTGCAATAATATATGAATTCTCCACACAGGAACTCAACACTATCAGCCATCTGACCGTAGAACAACAGCGGTGAATGCCGAAGCCAAAGATGATTGCCTGCAGGAGCTGGAGAGAATAAACAAGGAGATCGAAACTGTGAAGAATGAGGTAGAACAGGAGCAAAAGAGGCTGTCTCTCTACCAAACTGAGCAGGGTGACTGTGGGAATGCTGCATCGAAGCGCCCTCGATTAAACGCTGACACAACAAGTAAGAATGTGAATGGTTATAAGCCGTCTAAGAAACGCGCAAGCTCCCCTAAACGTGCCTCGCAAGCAAGCAAGTATGTCGTTGACAACTCTAAGCCGAGGACCGATTTAGAATACGACCCCTTGTCCAACTTTTCTGCTGGCTTTCGGGCTTGTGGTTCCTCAGGTGGAAAGGAGCTGAAAGCTAAGAGCGGACCGGGTGGAAAGCGGGCGAGAGAGGCTGTATTTAATGAACCGACGGCCCATCTCGACAGAGAGCTCTCTCCAGAAGAGCTTGAAGGCGAAGAGGGCGTTCTTGTTATCGACCTTCCCTCTTCACCAGAGAGAAAGCGGAGCAATGCTTGCAACCCCGGTGTCAAACCCCAGAAAATGGTTGAAACGTCCACAGAGACCCAACCTACCACTGTCCGTTCTCAAGAGACACTTCTAAACCCACAGTTTGTCAGGCGGGAGCCCTCACCCATATTGGCGTCTGCAATGGAGGAAGTAAATGACAAGTGTTGTTCAGAGACTCCTACTGACAAGCCCTCGGCTTATGTGAATCAGGAATGTGGAAACAATTTTGACATATTTGATAACTTGTCGAGATGTTTGGAAGACCTGAGAAGTGAAAGTGATATGGTGGCATCCTCTGGTGACATTGACCCAGTAGAGAACACTTTGGTCATAGACCTTGAAAGTCCTACTGGGACATCCGAACCCTTTCCCAAGTCTCAGGATCAGGTGGTTGAGGAGACCCATTTCTGCAATGAAGAAATGGACCCAGCACAACCAAAACGTGTTGAAGAAGCCACTTTTCCCCATTACAATACAACAATGGCTAGCTCGCTGTACTCAAGCAACCAGCATATGGTCCCAAATTACTGGTCTACTGTGCAAAGCGTACCATCGTATCCGTTACCATGCCAGAAGATGGCAGAGTTGTCCTCTGCGTTCAACATCTCGCCGTCAAGCTACCTTGAACAACTGTCTGCCACAGAGCCGTCCACAACTGTCCAGGGGCAGCCCTCGGTGGGAGGAGTGGACAACAAAGACGTGATCCTCGTCGACTCCTCTTCAGAG
This sequence comes from Typhlichthys subterraneus, assembly GCA_027564835.1. Taxonomy (NCBI): domain Eukaryota; kingdom Metazoa; phylum Chordata; class Actinopteri; order Percopsiformes; family Amblyopsidae; genus Typhlichthys; species Typhlichthys subterraneus. The sequence goes on from JAODUH010054453.1 coordinate 6,153, forward strand.
GAGGAGCTCAACTGCGATGTGGAGTTATCAGACAGTGACCCGATGGAGGAGTGCTATCGAATCTTCATGGAGGCCAGGAGAGAGGAGGCTGGGGCTGCAGAACCACCTAGCATTCCAGTAAGTATGCTGCTGTCCTGCTATGCTACATTCCTTTATCCACGATGATAGTGGCGCTGATAATGGCAGTGATTTAAAAATGTTTACTAGTGTAGCGCATTTCTCAGTGCTCGGCTGCTTCAGAGAGGATAAATGGAAAGAAGTAATCATGATTCTTATCCTTAAAAGAGGATTCTTCCCCACCCCCCCTTTTCTATTTCATTTAGGTGGCCAAGTCCAGTGTGGAGAGACCAGCTGAGCTGAATGTGAAACCCCAAGCTGTGCCAGGACAGAAGCGGGTGGCTCATGTAGCCAGACATACAGAGGTAATACCCAGTGCCATTACCATCCAGTACAGTAAAGGACTGAAGAATCTGAGAAGGCTCAATTCTGACACCCTCCCACATGTAAATACATGTCGTGACTCAGTCTAGACTATTAAAGTATTAAAGAGTATTAAACACGGGTTATCTTATCGTAAGACAAGAACCTTACACCAAAACAATGATGGAGATTATGTGATCGGACCTCGTTTGATTCAACATTGGAAATCATTGGGGGGGGGGGGTGTCATTGGTATTGTAAAACATTGGCTGGCCATGCCCTAAGTGTTGGCAGTCGTTTCTCTCTACCTCTGGTTAATTTGGACAGCGCTGAACCAATTTTGTTGAACCACCATTTTGAAACCCGCTTGACTTCATCGCACTAACCCACCCTGATTGGGCCGCCAGCAGGGTGGCTGTGAAAACGCTAATGTAAACAGGGTTTCCAGACTACAATCTCAGCGAAGGAAAACTAGGAGCAAAAGTCGGGCGGAGTCAGGCTACAGCTTTAGGACCTTTTCCACCAAATCAGTTTTTTGGGCTGGGAGCACCCACAACCTCATTTTGAGAGCGCTTATTGTTGTTAAGGTACAAATAACGTCTTCTAGCAATTCCGCTTTGACCTATGTTACTTCGCCCTTAAAGTGTAGCTTTGAGCCGGATTTCACCTATTGCACAACTTTGAAATGCTAAAACGTAGTCAAGGAGCTGACGGGGGGCTGAGAGGGGGGGCCCGCATTAACATACATTTATTTTGATGATGCACAAGTGCACCAAAAGTAAGTACATTTATTTATATAGTGCTTTTCACAGATATAAAGTGCTTTACATTAAAATACCAACATGGTATGTATAAAATAAACCAAAAACAGAGAATAAAATACAATAAAAATAAAATAAAAGTACTGTAAGCCAAGAAGGATCTAGCCAGCAAGGATCTTGGGCAATTTTAAACAGGAGTGTAGTGTTTTCCGGCCCATAAAATGTTTCATAAAGATTTGTATAAAAACAGAAAATGTGTCAATATTAACACCAACATTTATGTGTCTCATCACAGTTCAGTCCTATCATTTAGTTTAGCTCAAAACACACATTTTAGGGTGCCGTTACTCTTTTGCAAGTATATTCAGCTATTCTGAGCTGATTGTAATCTAATACACTTTTTGTCATGTGATGAACACAGCTCACAACTACAATGCCCTTGGCTTCACAATTATTTAAAATGTACGGGACGGAGCCTCCGAGGGAGTTTGTTTAGATTTGTGCTCAAAGTTAGCAAGCATACTTGAGACTGACTGACTAACTCTGCTTTTTAACGTGCGCTCCGCTGCCATGTCCCCTCAGCCCACCGCGAGGGCCAGACCCCAGCCGCAGGTGCTGGTGCCACTACGGGGGCTGTCAGCCTCGGGGCCGACAGCTCCTGGGCCCTCGGGTGGGCCCCAGGCCTCCGCTGGGCCTTCCAGGAGCCTCCAGGTGCAGCAGAAGGCCTCCGCCCTGACCGCCGCTGTTAGGGGAGCGCAGGCCTATGTGTCAATCGCCTCGCAAAGCAGACCCTCCGCCGTGGCTGCCCCGCCCCCCCGGGAACCAGCCAATCAGCAAGTCCCAGCAGGTAAGCGGACTAGACCGTGATAAACTGTACGTTCCTGACATTACGAGGAACCCTTATTAATTGCTGTTTTTTGGAGGCGTGCGGGAACCTGTGCGAGGTGCTTTGATCTCGATAGGCCTCTTTTTGATGGCTTTATGGCCGTGTACAGATGCTGTTTGACATATCGTTGTTGGTTTCCTTGCATCTGGTACCTACTGGTATTGGCTCTTTTACAACCTTTTCTTGAAACAGTCTAACCAGCAAAAAAGAACTTCCAGACACTTTAATTGACCTTCTACACCGCCGTGGTAAATATAGCCACGGAATTGAATGGTAAAAATTAATAATCTGTTTGTTTGATTTAAGTTGTCAGATGATCAAAAGTTGACAGTTGATCATTATTATTGTCAATGCTTGCTAATCAGCTGACCTCATTTTAACAGACCAGATATTATTTACCTGTTGCAGCTGTGTTTACCCTGTGAAGTCTATTTTTATATTTTTGATATGTAAAATATCTAATGTGCGTTCACAACATGTTTATATTTAGTTATAAAACTTGTCACACGTAGTCCACCGACTGTGTGTTTTCTGAGAACTACCTGAGGAGGTAGTTCTCAGAAAATGCACATTTGTTTTTGAAAAGACACTTGGTTTTTTTAATATGTTCACAAATGTTTGCTGTTTGCCAATGGACCTTTCGCCAGAAGCGAGATAGGCTGGCTCTGCGAGACTTTATGTGTTTCGCTGGATGATATACAAATTCATAGGTCTATTCTGAACGCACCTCTGTCTGTGTGTGTGTGTGTGTGTGTTCTTAGCGTACGTGAACTGCTTACCGGTGGGCACTGCCGTGATCCAGGTGGGCAACAACCTCCACTTCATCCTCCCAGAATCCTCCTACCCTCTACCCATCGCCTCCATCGCGACCCCCGTCAGCTCGGTGCTCACGCCCGTGACTCCAGTGCACGTGGGCCCAGCCGCTCCCCTGCATGCGCCAAGCGCGGCTGCAAGCCCCGCACAGAGGTACCGCCTGGCGCCTACCGCCCACGCTGGAGGGTTCGCCGGGTCAGGGAGCGCGTCCTCGGCTCCTCAGGGTCCCGTACACGTGCCTGCCAAGGTACGTCGGGTTTCGTGGGTTTAAAAGGCGGAGTCGGTGATGGTTGATTAAAAAAATATATATATATTATCTATCTGTCTGTCTGTCTGTCTCCTTTTTTAATCTTTTGTTTACTAAACTGTATTTTCATGTGTGTTCAAGCCCTTGCCCACCAAACGTAAATTCAAACAGCGTCCAGACGGGGTGAAGGACCGAGTTCCCCACGATGTCCGACAGCGATACGTTAACATGTTTACGGAGGAGTTCCTGAAAACGTCTGGCACTGTTAATGAAGCGTTTGAAAAGGTGAACTCTAAAATGGCTGTTTTAACATGATTCTGTTAAAAGGAACCATTATAATTTCAAATAATATATATTTATGATATAAAGATTTTAAATGGTCGTGTGTACAGCTATACAGTCTAATATTGATTTGCAACTTGAGTAACAGTTCTCATGTAATTATTAGGACAGAAATTATGCAATTATGGGTCTTCATTTTGAAAAGTGAATGTCTGCCCTGAGCACTGGCTATTTACTGGCATTTAGTTTATTCCCCCAAGCTCTAGGGATGCACAATATATCAACTCCGTATCGTTTTCGCAATATCATGTTGCGCAGTCATATCGAAAATGTTGCAGGAAGTGCAATGTTCAGTTTGTGGAGAGATGCGTCCATTGGCTAATTGGCTTAGTTGTGTTTGATTTAGTAAGATGTGTGGCTGAGGAAGCTAATGACATAATAGAGATGGAAGAGGAAACATTAGTGGCCAGAAATTATGCCTCCTCAGTAGCTTGGCATTAATGATGTACCAGTCCAACATAACGAAATGAAAATGTGTTGTTTTGATATGTTATGAATATATTTTGATGGATTTTCCCATAACCTTTTTGTTTTTACTTATGTTTTAAAAATATCATATCGATATTGCAATTTTCATGATCAATATCAAAATATCACATTTGGTCAATGTCGCGCACCCTATTATCCACAGGCACTTGCTGAGGAGACTGCTGTATATAATCGCAGTATCAACAAATTGAAATATCTTAGTGTTGCAGTCAACGCACTCAAGAGACTAAAGAACCAAAATGCGGCCCCTGCCAAGGGTGAGCCGACAAACTGCAGAGAAATGCATGTAGGGTCATCTCTAGTGTGTACTTTATTTACGCTCTAATCTTTCTTATACAGATGAACATGAAAATGGGATGAAAAGATCCAAAGGCCAAATTCCACTTAACTTGAAAAAGCTCAAACAAAATGGTGAATGGTGTTTTTCTTTTCAAGTGCCCTTGGAAATGTTGTCTACTATTGAAAGCTAGTCACTTTGGCTAAATTCGTTGTCTCTGGCAGGTGATGCTGCTTTGTATGACAGTTTAAAGGAGTACGTTTTGACCGAGGAGAAGCTCATTGAAAACAACTACCCTCTGCACCACCCAGAAAAACCTGGCAGTGCTGTTCTTTTTGCGGACAATAAGAAAAGCACAACTGATCGTAAACTCTTTTTAAAAAAAAATTGTATTCTCCAAAGTAACTCCATCACAAGAGACTATCCTGATCTCAAGACCTCAGTTTTGTTTGGCCGCAGGTGTCAGTCTGGAACCCCTCAATGCAAAAGCGCTGGTTGATCTCAGCGTCACTTTGGTTTCCACCGGCTCTAAACAGAGTTCTAACATTGGGATTGGTGGTATTGTAAAGGTTGGCAGTCCAATCATCTGTAAGGAAGTTTGATTGACGTGTCAGCGCCGCCGTTATGGTGTACGTTTTTGAAAGGAGGGGCTCCAGACTGATACCAGCGGAGAGGTGGAACTGTGGCTTGTGAGGTCAGGATGGTATGGCGAGGCGAGCTCCGTCATGTCGTCATGCTGTCACCTTTCTGTCTGGATGTTGTCAACAGCCCTGAAGAGGACCTGCTGTCGCTGTGGAGCCACGTACTCTGTGAGCCGCACGGGCAAACACACGCGCCAGGAGGAATGCAACTACCACTACGGCAAAGGAGTTGAGCACAGAGGTATATGGTCACTATACATGTTCAGGCGGGGCAGTCGGAAGCATTAGCGCTTTGTTAGACCCCCTCATGGCCACCAGAGCCCCCAAGAGCACTTGAGTCTTATTTAAAATATGATGCATGTCAGTGGTAATCGTACAGCAATACAGTATTATGTGAAGGCCTGGCTAGATAATACCTGGGTTAAGAAATTCCCCTGTCAGCTAACCTGCCAGATGGATTGTTAGGCACAAGTCCATCTGGGGAGCCGTCTGAATGTTTGTCGTTTTCAAGTCTCTTTCGCTGTCTGCACTCCTAAACCGCCTATGCCTGTAGCCATGTACCACCCTGACGGTCAGATCAATGGCTACTACTCGGAATCACTTGGCTTTCCAGACTGATTCCCACGGCGAAATTAAACTAGAGCTTGTGAAATCGGGATGTGTCGTGCAAGGCTATCTGTCAGCTGGCGTCAAGATTAAAAAAAAGTAATGCCAAAAAAAAAAAAAGGTAATTCTGGGAGCCGCCAGCCCAGCGTTGATGGCTACTAGCTGTGGGACAAAGCTTCATTCCCAGTGTGTTTTGTTTTCAATCTACCAGTCCCCGGGGGGGTTGAGACCCGCTACAGCTGTTGTGAAGGAGTCATGGGAGCGCCTGGATGCCAAGTTTTCAAGGTGAGAAGAGGAGAGAATGTTTTTTTTAAATACTGCGTCATTTGCCCTTTCCTCTTTGGTTAAAGCTGGGTCATGGTTAAAACTCCAAACCTAGGGGGTGGAATATGTTAGGTCTTCATTAGCACCAACACTTTGAATCTTATTTTAAAGCACATCCTTTTCCTTTAGCGTTTGTCTGTAAATGGGTATAGGGAATTGTGACTTGCAATATGTTTTGACTTCTGTAATTTGGTTATCTTCATGTTTTATGTTTGGATTCCATTCTGTTTAAGTTTCATTGTGCAGCGCTTCGGTTCACTTGTTTAAAAAAAATAAAATCTAATGGGGGGGGGGGTGCTTTATAAATGCATTTGATTTGATGGATCGTCTGTCTGGTCGCCAGCTTCACGTCCACGATGCCCTCAGCCTGGATGGGTTTGTGTCCACCGGTGCTGGCGGCGGCTTCCCCGGCGTCTTCGCTGTGGATTGTGAAATGGTGACTTCTTCTTCCCCTCCCTCCTTCCACAGGGTGCCATTTTGAGCACAAAGTGCCTTATTAGCTGAAATGAATGAATAGCCAGTAGAAGAGATTTACTAAAGCTAAATTCGGTTGCCTCCCAATAAGCACTTTACCTCCGGATTGGGGTTGCTTTCAAGAACTGTATGCAGGCATTAGGGCTGGGCGATATATCAGTATATATCGGTTTATCAAAATTTTTTCAAAAGGGATATAAAATTAGACAATATCGTTTATATCAATATAGTTATATTATGCATTTATTTATGACTTTCGATTTGTTCGTCTCTCCCTCCATGCCTGTACTTAGTGCGTTCAGAGTGTCAAAGGGGCGGAGACACCAGAGAAAGCTCACATGACAATTAATGTCGCTAAAAATAAAACATTTCACATTTCCGTCGGGTTTCCTGTTTTTTCTATATGCCTGAAGATTTAGCCCACTTAATAGAAAATACAGATGTATATCGTGTATCGGTATTCAACCTAAATATATCGGGATATTATTTTTGGTCCATATCGCCCAGCCCTAGCAGGCATAGAATGAATGCAGCTGTGATGTTGATGATCTCTATTTGTGGTAGATATGGAGAGTAGACCTCCACTGCCTGTTATGTAGACTAAAATAGCTTTACGCTGCTTGGAGTAATCTCTATCTTGTATGTTTATTTGGTTTAAAAACCTATTCTACATAATGTGCGTTACATTTTCACTTTAAATATAGTTGGCATGGCATATAGTTGACCCTTGTAATCAGTAACTAGCTTGGATGTCTGCTTGTGCTTAAAAAACATCTTTATTAATAACAGCAACTTCTCTCTAGTCTTGTGGTGTTGACGGTCAAAAACTGTGTGCTCATCCTGGCTAATCCCCACACCTGTGCTGAGCTCACCTAAATGCTGTCGTGTCACCCATACACCACCCAGTGGTCAAACAAATAATACACGCACAATAATACACGCACAAAAAACATTTATACATTATGTATAGGACCCTCTTGAAAATTTACATTTTAAGAGGTTTATCCCAATTCACATATATTGTGAAATGTGGGTGGAGGGGGATTCAACTCCATTTTGTCGTTCCCAATTTAAAGGCCTTGAGTCTCTCACCTAATCTCAAACCACAGTGTGGGCTAATGACTGTTCTGAGACGCACTGTGCTGGTTATTGAGTTGCCAGAGACCTGACACTTGGTTTGTCCCGACAGTGTTACGCCACTGACGGGCTGGAGCTCTCCAGAGTGACTGTGGTCAACTCCAGTCTTCAGGTGGTCTACGACACCTTCGTGAGACCCTCTAACGAAGTAATCGACTACAACACTAGGTATCTGCTATCTGCCAGTGTCTATGTGACATTTCCACTGTACCACAAGCTAGACCGCCTAATACACTTAAAGGTGGAATCAGCGAATCTGGAGAAAGATTGATCATTTTAACTCATCGATGAGCAAAACAAAACCGCTCACGTGAGTGTTCCTACTAGGGAAAGAGCAGCTAGCCCTAGCTAGCTAGCGCCCAGAATGGGCAGCCAGCGGACCGTGAGGATATATTTACCAAATTTGCCAAAGCTTACGAACTAGTTTACCATCGCTGACTTTACTTTTAAACCAGTAAGTCAAACATAATCGCATCAGTGATGCAGATTGTTATTTGTGTTTCTTAATGATGGCGTTTGTAGTGGTTTAACAGATGACAGAACATGCTGTGAGGGGCCCGTCTCTTGAACAGGCCACAGCGTTTGCTGGCTTGTACCGATTCTAACACTCTTCTGGCTGAATAGGTTTTCAGGCATCTGTGAGCAGGATGTGAAAGACATCAGCACCTCCATCACAGAGGTCCAGAACACCCTACTGAGCTTCATCAGCAATGAAACCATTCTGATTGGACATGGCCTGGAGACCAACCTCTGTGCGCTGAAGGTGAGCTGTGCAATATGACCAGTCAACACGGCCGAAACCTGTAAAGACATGTCCACACACTTGACCTTGAGCACTAGCTCCAAAAGTCACTATGGTTGCCAGATGATGTCAAACGCTCATTTGCATATTGATGGCGTCATCGCGTATTAATTTGAATCCTCCTGCCGTCCACACACACACACACACACACACACACACACACACACACACACACACACACACACACACAAAAGCGACTGCTTGAACAGGGCACAAGAGGAGAGGGAGAGAATCCTGCGCTGTTGGACTGTGATTACTCTAAGCAGCATATGAGAATACATTACAAATATATACATTTCCTGCCGTTTCCCTGGTCTGAATAAGTCGCTAAATTTGGCGGTTGTCGCGTTTTAGTAATGAAGTCGCTAAGACGTTCTGAGAAGTTGCTAAACCTAGCGACAAAGTCGCCAAGTCTGCAACAATGACCTTGACTGGCAATGTGACCAGTAGCAGCCATTTTATGTATATTGTAGTGCTACTGTAAGAATCCCAAATATATGCTACTTTTCTTCCAGTGTGTTAGGGTGAGATAACTGATATTCCTGTCCACTCCAAGGAAGTACAGTTCTGGACACGCATTGAGATTATTCTTTTATTTGTTACTTTTGTGCAGAATGGAGTTTCAGCCTTGTGATACCATGCTGATCTCGTGATCTCCAGTTTGACTTTACCACGAGTATCAGTCTGGGGTGTGGACAGACTTTAAGTTCATCCGCTTGGGACCTGTGTGTGTGTGTGTGTGTAAATGAACAAACCCTCTGTGATGTCACTCATAGGTAAAGAACAGGTTTGAACATAGCGCAGTGCTGGCTCTGGTCGTCGCCATCTTTGAAGTGCCTCACTCCACCTGTAATACTCCCTTATTAATTATAATTGGATAAAATGTATGGCTAATATATTTTTAATTGATTGGTTATTAAAAAAACATTTTTATAACAAGGCTGTAAACTGGACAATTTTAACATTGGAGTCTATGGTGACTGACGCCCTTTGCAGCCAGTCTCACGTGGCCATTCGGTGAACTGCAGGTTGTCACTTTTGCGTTGTATTTATTTCTGAGCACCGGCTGTACACTGGCAACTAAAATGCTTATGGTGTGAGGCGCCTGTGGACGATAGGCCGATAGTCGGCTCGTTCGGTCACCTGCCAAGTATTTTAAGTTCCTGCCTTCTTCAAACCGTTTCAAAGGACGGCTTCCCAGATGGTTCTGTAACAAACCATATGGCATGTCAGAGTTTTGCAACAAGAGATGTATTACTTCCTTTTCCTGCTTCAGTTAGCACCGCTAACTCTGTAAATGGCAGAGAAATAAATGACCACGCCTTAATGGGGCCCTGAGCAACATTTTATTTGGGGGTCCCCCCCACCCCCTCTGCACTGACAAAAATATTCACTATTGATGACCATTCGCACACCAACTGTAAATCTAACACACCCATTGATAGTCAGGGTTCCCTCTCTAAGTCAGATGGAAAATCACCTGACTTTTCCTCAACTTTCAGTTGGAAGTCCATGTAAAAGGGATAGGCAGAATTACAACGATAAAAACTGAATATTAATGTGATAATATGTGACTACACAAGTACACAATCAATTCTGGGGGTCCGTCCGCCAGAAACTTTTGGTCGTCAAACATAACATTTCCTGCGTCCTGGTCAGTTTGAAAAAAATCAAGTTCTGCCTTTTCTCCATATTATGGTGGAAAACATTTTTTCAACATTAATCTGGTGTTCAGTTGCTCTAAAGCAAATTTAAGTTGTAAGTAACAGCCTACTGAACATAGTGTACTGAAAAATAATATCAAGCAAAGACATACTGAAAATTGTCATGCAACCATACCTTTACCTAGCTAGTTATTTGATATCGTTTTGTCTTTATACTTTTCTGTGCCTCAGTCTGTTTTTGTGTCATTGCTTTTATTTATTTTTTGATGAATGTGAGTGATAAGCTACCGGCTCTAACAGAGGCAGCAAGTTATTTAACCATGCTACAGTAGACCAGTAACGTAGCCAATAGCGCTACTGCGTGTTTGATTGAATTGGTTACTAACCATTGACATAATCCATCCATCTACACATCTTCCGACTTGCTCATTAGTGTCGCGGCAATTGACCTTTGTCAGATAAGCTTTGTTTGGGGTGTTCCCGCAGCTGCTCCACGGCATGGTGGTGGACACCTCTGTGGTGTTCCCCCACCGGCTAGGCCCCCCCCACAAGCTGACCCTCAACAACCTCACGGCAGAGCACCTCCGCAGGATCATCCAGGACAGCGGTGGGTCGCCTGCAGCCCTCGTTGGCACCATGTGAAATGTACACCACGATGCCTTTTGCTCTCTTCCTGGATAAATAAAGTAATCGGTGTTCGGGCGGTAAATGTAATTGTGATTTAAAGGTAATGTGGAATAATAATGAATGAAGGAGAGCTGGGGGGGCGGTATTGTATAGTAATGTCTCAGTCTGTTTAAGGATGCTGTGTTTGGTGTGTGTGTGCTAATATTTGAATGCTTCTCCCAGTTTGTGGCCATGACACTGCAGATGATGCCACCGCCTGTATGGAGCTCATGTTGTGGAAGGTCAAGGAAGATGGAAAAGGCAGAAGATGGTGATTGAAATAAAAATGATTGCTCTCTCTCTCTGTCAGTACATGGGGAGTGACAGTTGTGTCCATGCTTGTCCAAATTATATTTGTATGAAGGGGATTTTTGCAGACTTAATTTTTTTGGTGTCTATTTAGGCATGACATGGGAGGGCTGTGTTTCCTTATTTGATTCACATTCTGTTATAAATATCTGGATTTATTTTTCTTATTTGTTTAGCAGTCCATAATTCCATGCATGTATTTTTTTGGTTGCACAATGATGAGCAGGGAAGAATTGGCAAGCAGGGTTATAAATATTAAAGCATGTAATCACATCACCTTTGCATTACTTTATTTTAATAAACCAATTTTCATTTGCACCAGCTATGTATATTTATGCTAATTAGGTAATTAGTTGGGCAGAGTGTGCACCTGTTAGTTATATAGTCCTCCTGCCTTAGGTGAAACATGGTAAAGAAAATAAGATACTATTTATTTATACTGTATAATGGACCCATTTACTGCCGACGTCACGTCGACTTACCAATGCCACGCAGCTCGTTCAGGAGAAGTCCCGTTAGCGATATTACCATAATGCATCCATGGATATTACCTATAATCCTACTATGTCCAGGACATGACCCGCCCTGCTCCGCCTCTGATTGGATACATGAATATGGGCGTTACTCACTAATCCCTTTGTTCATTGCAGTTTACGTTTAGTGGGAAGTCTTCTCATTCAAGAATCCAAGATCCAGATCATTTGATTAATTTGTGTGCTTCTGTCACGTAGCCTAAATAGTTGTAGAAATCAGTTCTTACATTCATCTAGTTAGCTAAATACGATCAGTGTATTGTATTCTTCAAGTTAATCAGAGACAGAGCAGGGCGGCCATGTGGACATTTTACGAATCCTACTAGGATTAGTAATATCGCTTCCCGTTAAGACCCATATAATAAATACATGATTAATCTCTTGCAGTTATCCGTATCACTCAATATTATTTCACCTGCTTTGTGTCTTAGATGAGTTTTTCCTGTCCGTTTTGTCTGTTAAAATACCTTCAGAGCGGAAATAGTATACAACCCATAAAATGCACTTTTGCCGTTTTGGTAAAACGTGCTTCTGAGGCAGCGCTGTATGGCATTTAAGGTAAATGTGATTTTGGTTATCAGTAAGTCAACTTTAATAGCTGATGAATCCCATAACATTTGAAAATATTGTAGCCTACATATACATTCAATGAGATTAAGTATAGAACTACAGTCATCTCAGAACATAAAAAAACAACAGACTTTTTCAATAAAAGTTGTAATATAAATGATGCCAAACTGACGTTGTTCCTATATTCATTTTAAAATTGCATTGCGTTTGATAGATGAAGGCCACTGTTTTCACAACAAGCTGTAGTTCACTCTGCTTTGCTTTTCCTCTTCTCCGTTCTCCCACAACACTTGCGGATGCAGAAACCACAGGTCTTGGTGAAGAGGAGGACCAGGACTAAGCAGACTGTCAGGAGGAACACTGCAGTATCC
>JAODUH010054464.1:0-18482 GCA_027564835.1 Typhlichthys subterraneus
AACTTAACAAGAGGTCATTGCTAATTATACATTCTGGTGTAGTGGTCATAAGGTCAACCAGCAATTTTAATTCATCAAAGTCGTTTTGGATGCCCCTAGTGCTTCTTGAAAGAACCATAAGGGATTTGTGAGAGAAAATCAGCCATCCTGTAAAACCGAAATGTGCTAATAATTGACTTGAATGAAAACTGTACAGCATTTATATTTTTCATAACAATTCTTATATTAACAAAGCTATAGAGTCATGAACATCGATTGTTGTGTAATTTTCATTTACATTTTGCACATTACTCTATCCCATACGATACTGTATACTATTAATGTATCGTCATGGGGAGGGTGTGGGGTAAATGTTGTTGTCATGGTTCTTGCGGACTGACTACATCAACCTCTGACTAAAGCTAGTTCACACCCACCACAACATACAGTAACTAATGGAAAAAGGAACAGAATATGTCTTTGCACCACAAGCACGGTGAGGGTTACACGTTTGCTGCTCTGTTTCATAAGTTCTCTTAGTCTTTGAAAGTGTGTTGAAGGTAACTTGAAACCGCTGCTTTATGCCAGATACCTCCTAGCTGGGAATCAGACGCTGTTGACATGACTTGTCAGTCAATCCGCAGTGCTGTATTAAATGTGCATGGATGACATATTGACTCAGTCCTCCATGATTGCCCTTACTGGCTGTTGATGCTGATTATAATGGCAAGACAAAGTCTCCCCAGCGGGCAAGTACAGAGAAACATAGTGAGATCACTGAAACGATGAATCATGTATTTTACTTCCACAGCTAGAGTATACAGGCTTCATTATTATATCACACTGCTTTCTGCAAGCAGTCAGTTGGTACTATAATGACGAATAGTGTTCAAACATGCTATCTCAATGAGTTTACTTTAGGGCAGAGGACAAATGTTTTTCTTTTAACATTCACAATGAAACTTGCTGTGTGCTATAGAATGCACAATGCACATATTTATAATACTAACAGACATAATACAGGCTATAGTAATTTCAAATTGTGTTGAAGCCCAAAGTATTCTTCAAGGAAGGAATTCAAGTTTTAAACTAAAGTGATGCTTCCTTTTCCTGGATAGTTTAACCGTATGTCCATTACTGTATCATGCATATCACCGCTGTAAGATTATTGGCTTGATTTAAAAGTTTAGAGGTAAACCAAGCCAGTTTCTTGATATTCTGAATTAGCACATTGCTCATTTCATATTTTTCACCTATAGGCATAGACATAACATTACTTAATTAGACTTCCATGTTCAAATCAATAGCAATTTATAATCATAGTCATTTGGGCAATTGAAAAACAACAAAAAAGTTACATTAAGACAGGTTCTTTCTTTGATCCCATTGGATAAACCAAAAAACATTTGAAATTCGACACAAGGAGCAAAGAGGCATATCTATTGTGAAGTAAACACATATATCAAGATGTTTATCCTGAGAAACAGTAGCCTACTGTTTAGCGACTGTATGCGACTCAAATCAAAGAGGTGATTTCTGGTACTGAATATTATGTATCCCATTCTATTTGATTAGCTGTTTGTCTTACTGACATTGACAAGCAGTCTTCCACAGTGCTTTATTTATTATTTCAGACAGTGCTAACCGGCTGCTACAAAATAACACACTTAAGTTTGTCATTGGGGTGGGGGAGGACAATATGATGGTTACAGCCCTACAGCTAAACCCTGTCTTTGCTCTGCCTCTCCTTGTCTCCCAGCACTCAATGGAAATGAATTAATTCCTGCAGACACTACTGGTGTCGAGTGCAGGATTAACAATAAGAAGAACACAGCCAACGTAAACTGAGTTTACGCATATGAGCATATGGGTTGAATGGCTGAAAATTCACATCACTTTCTGGGTATCCAAAAGCTAGATGGTATGCCCCCGAAATGAACAGCTTAAGCTCCTCGCTGTTACAGCTACTTTGCTATGTGTTGCAACTGCACTGTTAAAAATATGGTGTATTCAATTAATTTGTGCTTTGTGCAGTATTATGCAGTGCAATATTATGACAAACAGAAATTCTATGATATGGTGGAAGAGCATGACATGAATCATTAACTTTGTTATTAATACTCTTGCATCTTAGCTCTTGCATTAAACAAAAGACAAACCTACAGATTTGACATTTGCTATTAAGGCTGAAGCCTAGGTTGTATATTTAGCAAACAGCATGACAAAATATATTATTTGAGGATCGTAAAAAGGATATCGTAAACGCATTCAGGAAACTGCTATGGGTATTGTATATGCAAAGTGACAGTCACTGCAATAAGATAATGGCACAAAATTACTTTGACACAGTCGAATGCATATAGAGCAAAAGCATTTTTTGCTTCAATATCCAAAAAGAAATGGATATTGGAAATAACATAGGAAGGAAATCAATAACATGACCCCCATGATTACAGAGACTCCTGTATTATGTGGTCGAGATCTCTCGGGGATTGTGGTTTTGCAGTGATGGCCAGTGTCTGCTCTTTTCCAGCGCAATCATTTTCATCATCCGTAGTACGGCCATTTAGAATCAGGTTGTCTGTATCCAGGTACAGTTCCAGTGAAAAAGGTTCTTTTCTCACACGGCGGGTGTGCTGCAACCTGATGAGTGGAGAAAGCAATGAATGTTGAGGCCAAAGATTAGAAAGAAACATGTTGCGGTTGCTAGGGGTGAGGTAGCCGGGAGCACAATGGAGGCTTAAAGCTCAGGGTGGAAGAAAGAAATTAAAATAAAAGGGCACTCCTGCTGTTAACTGGAGCAGTGAGGGGGGTTCCCCCTGAAGCGTCCATACCATGGGGGCCCCCAAACACTGAAACTACATTACAGCCCTCCTGTGGCCATTCAAGTCAGTTTCTTCACTTGACGAGGGCCCAAGCTGCGAGGGACTAGAACAGACTCCTTGAGTACATTTCTGTTTCTCCACGGAACACTTTCTTAAAGATACAGTATATTGATCTGGGTCCGCAGCGCTTACAGTGTATATTTTGTGTGCCTTCTTTTAACAGAGCATGAGCAGACTTGCTGTTCACATGAGTTAAAGGTGTAGTCAGCGATCGTAAGAGAACTTATTCGACTACACATTATTTACTCTAAGGATACATTGTTATTCTGTATCTGAACACATTGGTTAAGTATACATTACTTGTTTTTAAGTACCATGGTGGGTTATTGTTTACCATGGTAATCAGTCAAACGTAGTTATAATAGCTGTAGACTTTCTATCTTTTAATATTTTTGCATTACTCATTATTGTAGTCGGGTTATATATGTTTCAATGTCATTTTGTATGCTATAGCCTGTCTATATACTGTATGAGATCAACAAGCAGAAAAAAATCATGGTTATCGATTTTTGGTGCAATAAAATAAAATTGTAAAGGACATTTCTTGACTGAAGCTCATGTGGACATGAAAATCCTAAATATGCCTAATAAATACAGCCCCAGCATTACTTACTAGACCATAATGGAAATAGGCTGTCTTATGATGCATGGCAATGGCTTGATTATCTTTTGTAAGGTAATTACCGTAGAAGTAGCCATTACCCTTCCCGATAATCACACTATGTTTGTGTGTTTGTGCGTGTGTGTGTGAGTGAGATACATCTTGTACCTCAGTAATTGACTTTGAATATATTATGTATTATATGCATCACCTACTGTATACTGTATATTGTTAGGCAAGTAACAGTATAACACTACATTTGTAGAGAATTTGTGTTCACATTTACAAGGGAAACGGGTTTACATTCAGTATGGGTTTTAAGATTAAAAAAAAAATATTGCATAAAGATAACATAATGACTATTATTTGATACTGAAGTTGTTTGGGACTGACCTTTATAGTTTTACATGTAATATTGTTCATACCAAGTAAGTTGTGATGAACTAATCTAAAACTACAAATGAAAGCATAAAGAGCATAAAGAAACAGTTTGATTTCACTGATTGGTTACAATTTAAAGCCACATAGGTTTCATTAGCTGCGTTTACATTATTCCAATTGGAATTGGGTTAAAAACCAAAAGAATGCGTAAATAAGTTAATGGGACCTACAGTGACTTCACCTGGAGTCACAAATAGCCTCACTCACCCCTGACATGCCAAGGCTAGCCGGTTTTAGCCTTTTTGCTAGCAGGACATGTTACATTAAAGCGCATATAATGTTTGCATGTTTAACATCTATTTCGGTATAATTATGATTATGTTATGTATTTGTGTTTTTCTTTGCCTATCATTTCTTCAATGATCTCTCCTTCACCTCTCACCAATCTGGTGTGCCCCGTTTCTGGGTCCACCACCCGCGCAAGAGCCATCGAAAATCCCATCTCACCCGAACTATTTATTCTATTCTATACTAGTTATTCTATTGTGGAAAATGTAACATTCCACTGCAATGTATATGCACATATACATACTGTGTAATTGAGCAAGATATATTTACACCTCTCTCTTTGTGATATTGGAGTCACTGAGTTGTGGTGGAAGAGGCTCTCCCTAATAAGTCTTGAGGCTGTCCATCCTAGAATGACTGACATTACGATCACATTGGGGAACATAATGTAATTTACCTGTCTCATCAGCTAATGCAGCACAAATCCATTTTCTCCCAAACAGGAAGGGCCACATACATTAACTCAATGACCACGCACAGTCAGGGGGGAACGGCTAATGAGACAAATGTAATTGCTGTCCACCCCAGATTTGGGCAAAAAATAACCCCCATCACACACAAACACACACACACGCACACACAACAGCCCTGCGTTACCATGTGGACCCTGGTCCATTGGGACTGGAAGAATAAATCTGGAAGTACTCCTTAACGTCAACACCAGCCTCACTGTGAGGGGTTTCCTGTCCGGATTAGAAAGTGAAATTGATTGAAGAAAAATAAGAAAGAATATTTCCAGAATGTGTTGAGTTATTGACATTCCTGGGGCATCTCACAGAAGTCCTCCGGGTCAGTGACTGGAAAGTCGGAACCTAATGTGGAAAATTACAATATCCCTGTATTTAATAACTCATATTTCTGATGGATGCATGCAGTTATGCATCCGTGTCTATTTTTTACAGCTCATTGCATTTGCTTCTGGAATCTATTGCCAAGATGTGTACACTGTAAAATCCCCTTATTAAGAAGATGCATCGTGGACACTTCCGAGATAGCTCTGATTTACATATACACATATATCTATTGCACTGTTATGTATGGCTAATGGAGAAATAAAATGACAGTCCACTGCCAATCCACGGAAGCGTTACTATTTGATTTTACAATCGTGGTGTCTATGTGCGATATTCACAGAACAATGTACAGTAACCGTGCTCAGGTAGTGTGTTTTGGCTCAAACAGCCGTGGTTGTACAGAGCTATGGCAGAACTACATACTCCGCATGTTGTTTGAATCAAAGTTCTCACATTTAGATGTACTTACAGTACTGTAGGCATCACCAAAAATAACTAAACTAATGCTAGATTGTAGCTTTAATAGCTGGCAAGTAAAACTATATATATCTCAGGCCTTTCAAAACAAAAAGTCTCATTTCCAGGCAGAGAAGTTGACAATCTTGTAATTCAGTGAGAATGTTTACCCCTGGGACATATTTATTTATTAATGCCATCTTCTCATTAAAAACAGCATTGCGGAGTGGGGGCTGTGAACGTTTGGGGGGTTGGGGAATGAATAATTTAAATGAAATAAACACAGCACACACACGCAAACGCAAAAAAAGGTAAATAATCTTATCGACTCAAACAGCTGCATATACCCAACCTCCAAACTCCCCCACACCCTTCTCTTGGTTTTAAAAGCCCCTGTCCTTGCAGTTAAGCTGCTTATAAATATTTGTAATTAAAAATGCAAGGGTTGGGGGGTTGGGGGGTTGTCGAGCAGAGAAAATGGCGTCTTTATCGGCGGAGACACTTCTGCTGCAGGTGGCTTTGATGCACAAATCGTTTTTCTTTCTGTTTTTTTGATATGACGGTTCACTGGTGCCAAGACACCAATGATCACATGGCCCTACTTCCCCTAACCCCTCCCCTATTTCCACGCCCTTACACGAGTAGGGGTTCATTACACGTTTCCGTCATCTGAACTCTTATGGAAGTCTCCTTAGTTGAATCACTGAATTATTCCATGAGTTGAAATAAATAAGCAACTGATTTACGCGTGTTTCTGAGCATCTCTTGCTATATTTAGAGATATATATTATATTTGCTACAGTACTATATATTCAGTCACTCGTGATTTATAGCGGAACATGTCTGTGTAGTTGTTGAACAATCTATTTCTTTTTAAAGAAAAATACAGACAAGACACATGTTCAGATTTTTACTCTCAGACCACCATTGTGAAAAATACTGTGCTTAAGTAAAGAATGAACTAATTCTGAGTAAAAGTTGCCACAGGGTGCAACAGCTTTCTACGATGAAACATTTCAGCAATGTTTTTTTTTCTGTTCCATGTCCTCCCATGGTAAATGTCAGAACAGTGACATTCCCAGCGAATATGAACTTTCACAGAATGTAATAATGTTGTAGTCGTTATACCGCATGTTGACTAACTGGAAGAACGAAGGCTCCATCTTTTAGAAGGTACTGTAGGTAGAGGGTAAATGGAGACAATGAGGGGAAGCCATTTGTCACTGGATCAATATTTGAGTTGAACTGTAAGCCAATGTAACTCCTGTTGCATTTAGAAATAATGTACGTCTTAGCGCAGAGTGACTGCTTGTGATTTAACCTTTGAGTACTGCATTTAAAGCATCCATCTGCAATTAAAACCTAATACACGGTATGTCAATTGATTTACCATGTATGGTTGAATAGAACATATTTCATCCCACAGCCATGGAATCATTTCCAGTTACAAGTGTGATGGTGTCCTGGTGCATCATTCAGAGGTGAATGGTACAGTATGTCAACAACATGCAAAGATACAAAGTTCAATATGCTTTAGAGTAAGACAAGTCAATATGGCTTTCAAGATAACTTTATTTTGTATTCCAATGGAATTTAAATGGTAAGCTGTTATCCAGCTCTACAAAACCATCCTGCCACATTGCATGTCTCTCATTTCTATGGCAACAAGCATTTTACCACTAGGAGAAATTACAGATATAGGTAGGATTGTATTGGGTTCTGTAAACACTGGCCTCATCTGTCTGATTAGAGTGTCATTCAAGTGCAAAGTGGTTAAACTGGAACAGAGAAATAGAGTGTGTGTGTGTGTGCATGTGTACAGTACGTGCATGTGTGTGCATGGATAAAGCATGTAGTGTAAAAACAACATGATCAAAATATTGCAGAAAAGAGACAGTAAATGATCACTTGATAAACGTGGGTGGTGAACCGTGTTGTACTTGACTTTTTTTGTGGGGCGATCAAAACCTCTTGTTTGGACATGCAATAGAAGACTAGAACCCCTGCTTCTGCCTTTCACTTGGCTGTGAGGTATGTTCCTGGACTTGCAGAATCAGCTCAGATGATATGAGAATGCATTTGAGAATGCCGCACTTGGCAGGTCACAATGTACAAAAGGCCGCAGCAAACTGACAACATCCACCCCTGTGTTATTTCACGGCGGGACTGCTCCTATTTAAACATTCCTCCATTAGTGATCAGGATGATTTATCATGGATGACATGCCTGGGTACACATTACACTGTCGCCGGTATAGTTACAGCGTGCCTGTAGGCATGGCGACCCATTTTGACACTGACCCTGTTGTCGGCAGCAACGTCTGGCTGCTTGTCATGCCTGATGAATGCAGAGTCCCTCAAATAGAAGGAATGTATTTCCGAGCGAAGTTCCCAGAGACCGACTGCCGCAACGCAACGGCGGTAAATGGAGGAGTTGACGGATACCACGCTGCTTCTGGCTTCTCCGTGCCGAGTCATCACGGTGGCTTTGTCTTTGTCTGAGAATTATAGGACCTTTCCCTCACAGCGGAATTGCCAAGTGGGTTTTCAGCGTGTGCACTGTGCATGTGCATGCCTGTGAGCGGGACTGGAATGCTGATAAAGTGAAACGCAGTTCCTCTCGTATGTGACTTAGTACAAGGTGACATCACAACGTGTCCCGTGTGACTCCCTTTCATCCTCCTGCTAGCTACTGCGTTGTGTGTCTCAAAAAGTTGCACATTAGCAGCTAGCCTCATGTGTTATTAACATTGTAGCATGCCTTTGCGTTTTGTTTTACCTATGATGGCCACGCAAACATTTGCGAGCGTTATTAGCTAATGGCAGGGCCATGAAGCCTAATGACGGGGAAAAAAAACAAGACACGGTGATATTGTGAAGCGGTGGACATTAACATAATTGGTGCTGTGTGCACCGTTTGAGAAAACATGTTATGTTGTTTGCTTGTGGTGGAAACAAGCAGTACACAAATGTTATACACCTGCATGCTGTCATATTCAGACTCATTCTTTTTAGTTTTTACTCTCCTTCGCCACATTGTATGCTGTCCATCTCCTCTGTGAAATGTCTCTCTCTCCCCCTCTATCGGCTTTACTAGGAGCTGGAATTGGGATGGAGTATAATGGTCTTTGTGTGGTCCGCACAACACTGTGACCTAAGGGGAAATGATTGAGAGATTGTCACTTGTCTTGGAGAGACATGAAATCAAATAAAATCCAGAGCCAGACACAGGCCCAGGGAGCAGAGCTGGATCTGAGACAATATTGCAACCAGCATATCAGGGGAAATGTGTTTTGCTTGTACATTTTCTATTTGTGTCCGCGTAATTGTCTGCGTGTGAATTACAATGCTCTTGTGGTTTAAACTAGCATTACAAAGCCATTGTTGTATAGGTTTGAAATTCAGTGAGTGCACGCCCCTCGCATACATAAGCGCTGATTGCCGTTTTTTCTCTACTCATCCTCTAAAGGTCTTGCGGTCTGACACTACCTCTCTCTATCACCAAATGTTCACTTGTGTTTCATAAACTGTGAGCACTATAATACAGAGAAGATCACCTCTAATATTGGACCTTTAATCTTTTAACTGTTTTCAATAAACTACTGAAATGTTGAAGCTAATAAATGTTTGATCCCATCAGTTGTCATTATGGCTCCTTGATAAGAGTGAGAACATTGCGTGAGTGTGTGTAGCCTATCTGTGTGGCCTGTTCTCCCCTTTTAAGATTGCAGATGTGAGTAGATGAGTTTTGCTGCAGTGAGAGAAAGAAAGCGAGAGAGAGAGAGCGAGAGAGAGAGAGAGAGAGAGAGAGAGAGGGCAAGCAGGGCAGGCCACAGGCAGGGCGATCGACCAGTCTCGTCAAGGTTGAGGAATATAGATGAGTGGCAAAACTGGCGTTAATTACAAACCACTTCGGCCACGAAAGTCAATGATGGCAGAACACAGGAGCAAAAGTCACTCTCAAACAAAGAAAAGTTATAAGGCGTGCAAATTCCCTCATTGCAACATATATTTGGCTGTTTTATCCCTATTATTCAATTAATTATACTTTGACTTTTTCTGTTCATTTTCCATTTCAGGTAATATACTGTATGCTTCAAAGCACTACCGTGGCCCTAGATGCCCCTGCTCGCTGTTATATGGCTGATGGTAGAGACAGCTCTATGGGGAGGGGCAGAGAAGAATGCCAGCCACTCCTCCTCCAGGTGAAGGAGGGGCATGTCCTCTCAGAGTTTCAAACACAAGCTGCTTTTAAGGCAGACTAATTCCTGACACAAATCAATAAGTGTCCCTTTATGCATTCAAACATTTCCTTCGGGATTATTTGTCAGTTCCCAGGCCATTAATTAGAATTGTACGCAAATGCTGTTCATCAATATTCAATACGCGTGCGCGTCTTATCTCGCAACACATAATCAATAACCGAGGGCATGATAAATTAAGGTCCATAATGGGGCGTATATTTAGCATGTGTTGAACTGTACGCCAGCCAGGCAGCCTGACAGCGTCGTCAGGTGCGAGGGTTTACCATGATCCAACGGCAAGGTTCACAGACGGTCGCTGTCAGTGCCTCTCTAGACAGTGCCTGCTGTCTCAGACAGGTTGCATACTCGTGCGCTGCATTAACATTGCGTGGCGCAGCACACGCTCCTTTGCCACCTGCAATATCCCCCCTCCGCACTGCCGCACATATTTTTAAGGCAGGAGAGAGAGGCCGGCGTGAGTGATTAATGTTTGGTGGTGTAGCTGTAGATGTAAGCAATCATAATTCACCCGTGCACGTCCTCTTCTTGCGGGACGCTGACAGGCATGGCCGGGTGCACTGAGAGCTCTGCAGCGCCTTAAAAAGATTTCAAACACAGCTGTTTCACAAGGGGTGCAGTGCGGTGGCGTTTTAGCTAGCAAGCTAAAAGGTTCAGTGTGCCCCCCCCCTTCTCTCCCTCCCTCCCTCGCTCTCTCTCTCTGCCTTGGCTTGCTTTCCCTCTGCTGTCCTGTCGCAAGACAGCCCAAGTCCTGGCTTGAATGCCAACTCGATAATTTCTTGACAGTTTTTATTTATTTGTATGCTATATCGACCTGATAAGACGGTGTTCACTCTCTTTTGTTTGTTTTTGTCTTGGCACAGATGGCTTCAATGAACTGTCTCGTCTACTACCCGCCCCTATGTTGCCCTATTGAATCCCTTTCTCACGCCTTTCATCAGTTTGGGTTTTCCTATCTTCCACAACACTACTCTAGACCAACCCACACTGCCACATGAGTGACAAAAAAAGTGTAAGATGTCGTGTATGGTGTGATTCAGAGAACTGCAAACTTCAGCCATTTTCCTCTGTAGCATTCCAATGAGTTCACCACTCAGACTGGATACTTCTGATGTCTTAGTGTTTCACACTGAGTTGTTTAACTGTAGGATAACCATACAGTCTCTTTTTAAGTTTTGGCTATGAATGAATTATTTTATAACATTGTTACCAAGGTTTAGTACTGTAAAAGTGCACGTACATGCAGAGAATATAACCTCATACCATGGAAATATTGTTTTATTACTGGTATAATCCTGATGAATTGATTAAGAACTGGGTTTCAATTAATTTCATGGCAACTGTTGTTAACAATTACAATTACTTTCAGCAAGATATTCACCACCATTCTGCTTGAATGCCAAGACAATGATCACATACTACTGTACAGCAAATGGACTTGCATGCCATGTAGTTTGTTTAGGAGTCCCCACATTCACTCACCTCCAACCCCTTTGGCACAATTCCACACTATGCCTTTAGTTCTTAGCATAAGTTTGAGTGTGAAGGGAGGTGAATGAAATAGGTCAGTAGCTTGAAAATGGTGTAAATTTCTTGGAAAAGGTTTGGCAACAGTCCATTAAATCAAGACAAAATGGCCCTTAGAGAAGTTTGAAAGCTGCTGCAATAGCGCAAAGCAAATTCTGAAGCCCTTTTCACATCGCTGCCAGACACACAGAGCACTGAATTATTGTATGGTCAATGGATATTTTGGCACGTAAACAAGCACTCAAAACAAATCCATCCACAGGATTAGCTTGGCTCTCCTGTCTCTTCATGGGGCTAAAATGGAAGATAATTGTCCTCATGATGGTGTCAGGTGGCAGAATTGATCAATGTTAAATCATTCCCTGCGACATTCCCTCTTGAGAAGGAGAGACAAACGGTGTGAGAAATGGTAGTCTGTTTACGTGACATTTGACAAGGCGAAAGGACGTCTTCGATTGCTTGTACCTCGTTGGAATCACAAAATCAATAAACTAGCCTTGTTCTGAACTTTTGATACTGCTCAGCCTCTCATTGAAGTGTACGCCATTTCACAGATGAACCAGTACCACTAACAAAAGAACATAGAAGAGCATTAGTGATATCAATTCAATCCATATCTGTCTAGGTCACCTACAGTAAAGCACACGGTAAGTACAGTAAGTGGTTTGTGATCACTTTGAGAACAAATGTGTGGGCCAATAGGGTTGCCTATTGAATCTGTCTATCTTCTCATTGCTGTCTGACGTTAAATGCCTCACTGCCTGTGTCCAGCTTGATGTTAATTCTCCAGAGTAAAACCCCAAACACCAGATTCACAATGGCAAAGTTTTAATGACATGGACGTAATCATTGTTGTATTATCTCAATCAGCTGAATATACTGTAGCAACACAAACATATTACATTAGCCTACATTGAGAGTTTGCGATTGATCTACAGCTTGTGACTGCAGGACAAAACATGCCTTAGCAACACTTGTCTGCTCAAGTAGCCAAGAAATTACAGTGGAGTTTTGGTAGCTAGCTTTGCATTGGTAATTGTGATTTATTTTGTGAAGGCAATACTCCACAGGCCAAGCTGTAGCAATAGACATACTACATACTGAGACAAGGGTGGCAAAAAAATGAGCTTATCCAATGATGTGAAATCTGAGGTAAAGACTGCATACAGTATGTTACCATCTGCTCTGCTTCACCCATTGTCTGGAGAGAGAAATGGTGCATTGAGCACCATTTGTATACACCTGTAATGAGAAAAAAACGGTGTATTGATTTGCTTTTGTGTGATGAATGCATCTCAGTTATAGTGGTGAAGAAGCAACTATGTGTGTTGGCATTGTGTATATGCAGATAAGAAAAGGTGCACTCACTCACTATTTATGTGTGAAACACGTGTGCATGGGGGTGAGGTACGTGTCCGAGCCACTCATCACTCTGGTGTAGGAGGTGCAAGCACACCAAAACAACAAGGTTATTGTAATGCTGAAGGACATGTCCACAGTTAAGGCAGGTCCTTTAAAAAGTGACTCTTATTTAAGTTACATTATTGAGAATCTACTGTACAGACAACATATTTTATACCTAAATTGAAAACCAATTTCACATGTTAAACCCCTCAGCTCAAGTCCTCTCTCTATTTGTCTACAGAATGAAAGTAAACAAATGTGTGGTACTGTAAAACCCACATCTGTTAAGGTGAGACCAAACACCATTAATCCATAGAGTCAGATGTGCAGATTGTAGGGGTTTACCCGAATACGAATACATTAATCGGGAAGGCACACATAATGCAATGGAAACGAATATCAAAACTATCCGAAGTTGCTTGTTATTATTCGGGTTCTGAAATAAAAGTCTAAATGTCGGCTGATGTTTTTTCAATTCGATTCATATTAATATAAAAATGGCCATTCATTTTGCAACACAGGACAGCGTCATTTAATTTACCACAACATTGAAAAGTGATTGCTATATAGTCACGAGTCAGTGCAAAGCAGGCAGCGGGCTGACAGATGACCGTACCCAGCTGTTACTCAGGTTAACAACTTGTAGAGCCATGCTAATGATAGCTAGCTAATGTATAGCAACATGGCGCGTAGCCGCTGGGTTTCTTTCAAACCCCCACAATATCAACATCAAATTGAACCTTGAAACTTGTTGTTTTTAGCTGTGTGTTAATTTCCTCCATTTAAAAAATCCAGTCGAAATATAAAAAAAACAAAAAAACAATGTTTAACTTTTTAAACTATTTCAGTCAATAGTTGCATCCCTTGTGTAGAACAAGCAGTAATGTATCCTATCTTTCAGTCAATAGTCATATCCTCAGGGTAGAACTTGTAATGTAGCCTATCAGCCAGGTTTCATGGCATTTTAACTTATCATTCACTAACATTTAATTATTTATTATAAGAGATGAAAAGTACATTGACAATGTAGAAATATATGTCCTAATTCAAAAATTGCCTTGTCATTAAATTCAGTAGATTGAATGTTTGCAACGTTTTACTGATTTTACTTTCTGAGACGTATGCGGTAAATGTGTTGTATTAAAATAGTAGCTGCAAATGTGGAACATGTTAGGGTGTTATAGCCTATAGGCCATTTGTGAGTGTTTGTCATCATCACTAGCCTACCAGCAGCCTTCTTTACCATCTTATTTTATCTTAAATGCATGCTGTCTCATTTTGATGTGAAATGTATGACATTTAAAATTAAGTATGTTGACACAACCATTGTGGACTTATCCATCACAGCAGTTGGAGCAGGTTTAGTGCGCTACAGCACCGACAACGTAGTCTACCATCATCTTGTACATCTGTGTACAGCTGAAACACAACAATCTAAAACAGTAATACTCAAAGTATCACTTTGTTGTGCTTAGCCCTGTGACTGTTGCTCAACTAAAAGTCCAACTCAACACTGTTTTGTAACCATGCTTGTTTAGTCCACTGCCGTTCACGTTCATTGCACTCAAAGTAAACATTACACCATCCTGAACGCAGGGTTATTTAACAAAAACAAATGTGCCTGATAATAAAATGTCTTCTGGTATAATCCACGCCCACTTTCTTCATCCGACCACAGATAAAGAGAGAGATAATGTTGTGGGTAAATAGATACAGACACATCTAAGGAGGAGAGATGCTGTCCTGACCTGTGTCACAACAGCGTAGCTGCTATAGACTGGATCTCATTGATCCCCACGTAAACAATGAGAGGTACAATATTGCAGAGTGAGGACCTGGCATTGTGGAATGGCTCCCTGACATTCCTCATTCATCATGCTGATTGGAAAGATCAATTCACATTTGCAGTTTCCTTGGCACCTCCTCGGGCACATTTCAGGGCTGTGTTGCATGGCAAATCTTCAGGTTTTCCCATTTGGAATATGTCTACCACACAGACAGTGCAGTGCAATAAACAGGCATGCAGTTCAATACTAAGGGAACTCTGCTATAACTGTCTCCCAATTTCACTA
Organism: Typhlichthys subterraneus; assembly: GCA_027564835.1. NCBI lineage: Eukaryota > Metazoa > Chordata > Actinopteri > Percopsiformes > Amblyopsidae > Typhlichthys > Typhlichthys subterraneus. The sequence goes on from JAODUH010054464.1 coordinate 14,709, forward strand.
TACAGTATGCTAAATGAGAGATTACAGTATTTAAACCTGGGGTGTTGTGGGGTTCATGACAGAGGCTGCAGTACCTCTCAGACTGACTAGAGGGCAGAGTAGCTCTGTGCAGGAGTGACCACCAATGGTAAAGGGATAGATTGGTTTCCCTGCATTCTCTCCTAATTAGGGTCCATGCAGTGCTTGAATTACTCTCTGCATCTATCCATTAAAGTCCCTCTTTCTGCTCTCATTAAATACTAGTAGTCTGAGTTGCAAGATGAAGCCAAAGTAAAGTCCACATCTGTACCAGCTTCCATTTTGATTCAACTCTTTGCTACGATTTTATTCTTTGGTTGTTTTGTGGGAGTAACATTGTATATTCGTGGGCCACATATGTGTTTGGATAAATGTTGCCAAGTCAAGTCACATAAGAATTTGGGCCATTCTCATGTAATAAAAGATACACAGCATGATACAATGTCTGTGTACTTGTGAGTTTTATGAGGTACGGGGTTCAGAGAGAGATAATAATGAATTACCTATGGGATTTGGTAATGATAATGGGAATAGGGTCTGCTTGAGAAATCGAGGCGCATTTGTTAATTATTTATTTTAATTATTTTTTCTTTCTATTTCTTTGTCTTTTTTTCTCTCTTTAATCTCTCTTTGTATTATGTATTAGTTTGTAAGTTTGTCTGATCCACACTCTGGAGCAGAAGATGACACTACTCCAAAGAGTTGCTAAGCGCCGTTAAAAAAAATGAAGATAGTCTACATTTAATCTTGCTACATCTGCGCGTGTCCATAACCTGGGCGATCCTTGGGAAATATTTGTTAATGTATGTACATAGAAGATATTCCTGCTTACATTTCATTGCATTTCATTTGTATATGCAATATTTTATAGTCACTTTTGTATTATTTACAGTTTCACATAACTTTACCACATGAATGTACTATAAGCTTCATTAAACGGACATACACGGGCATGTTGATAAACCTACCTTGTGGCTATACTGTACCTAGGGCTACCTCAGTCAAGTCAAGAGTGTTTACTGTACCTATCTGGTGATGTGTGCCTTGCTACTGATGTGCCCAGGTACCAGAATACTAATTAATCATTAAAATCATCCACTAATATTCAATTTAAATGAAACTATTTTACTAATATAAAACAAGCTGGATCCTACACATAATTGGCGGCTGGTTCACACAGCTTAACCCTTGCGTTGTCATAAGGCCGAAATGACCCCCAGCGCGAATGCGGACTGCTGGTAAGTGTTGCCCACGTACTGTCCTAAGGCCAAAATGACTCCCAGCGCAATTCCAGCCTGCTGGAAAGTGTAGCCCTTGCGCTGTCCTACATCCAAAATGACCCACATTGTCGCTTCGGTTCGGTTGGATAGACCCCGGGGGCACGCCGTGTACGCGCTAGCACGATGGCTACGCAAAGAATAAGGACAACGCAAGGGTTAACCCTCGCGTTGTCCTTATTCAGATAAGAAAGCCCTCCTTTTGAGTTGTCCTGGCTATTACAATTCAGACTTGGTCTCTTAGATGTGCACAGGTGTCTTGTGGATGCACACTAGCACGATAAAGGATTTATTCAAAACCATGGATTTTTGTATTTCCTATCACACCCATCACACATTTGCATTAGCAAGGGTTTATTCAAAACCTTGGCTTTCTGTGCTTTTGTACGTCCCAGGTGAGAGATGTCAGTTCAGCTACTCTATAGACTACACTAAAAATCCATGTTCAGTGGTCAATAAGATATTCACACTAATATCTCAATGTAAATGTTTTCACTTATTGTGTTGTGTTAAGATAGTACCCTGTTATCGCCATAATATAATTAGAACCTTAACTATACTGACTCGCTTTTCTATAACACACTATGCTGTTAATGCATCTACAAAACTGAACAGTGATAGATTAGAGTGTAGCTCCATTGTCAATGCAAAATAGAAAACCCCCAGGTGATGTAATGTCGAACGAAGAGCATGAGAACTTAATGTTAAACACGTTTAACACATTCAATATTGCTGTACAGTAAGTCAGGGACAACATGTACAGTAGATGATAAACAAAGCACAGGCAGCATTGGCTTCAATTCCCGTACTGAACTCCCAAGGCCTAAAAAGCATGTGTGTGTTTGTGTACTGTAGCTGTATTACTAGAGACCAGAAAGTACGAACAAAATGTGTTGGAACAGTACAAAAGCAGCAAACCAGAAAGAGACAAACATCTCCCCACACTTGAACCACTTCTGTCAGTTTTCATAGAGTGGCTAACATAATAGCGGGTCTTAACCGTAACTTAACTTCCCTCTGATGTATTGCGGTTCTAATTGTGGCAGAATAGTGTACCTGCAATCTCCCGTCAGGAGAGTGAACAAAAGGATTGCCTCGCCTCCTTCTACACCTCCATCACTATGGATAATCAACAGAAGGACAGAGCTGTCAGCTGTTGAAAGAGGAGAGATGAATGACACTGCTCCCAAAGGGTCCATTTGAATTTTGACAGGCAGGTTTCACAAGTGATAGTGCCAAGAAGTATTTTCTTTACACCACACAACACGTACTATAAAAACTTCTTATTAAAAGCTGACGCTAGCCATTATAGCCTAAAGTCTTCAAGAGACTGTTGGTGACAGCGTGCAATGCGACAGTAGAATGCCTGTTTAAATTAGTCAGTGGTGTAGGCATATTGAACAAAGCTGAAGTTATAGTAGAAGTCCACTATTGACCTTAAAGATACAACTAACCTTTTACTTAAGGTAATTGTAGCGACACCTACATTGAGTGGTATATTTCACAGTGGGGTCTATATCTTTTTATTATTTATTTTCTATCAGATCTCTCTGGTGGTTTACACACTGCTGATGTCTATGCTACAAAACCAATTATTGAATATATACAGATTTTCATGAATTGTCTTAATCACTGTATAACTTAATCAGTGAATAATAGCAACAACATTGATATGGATATTCTATTTAAATACATAAATATAGTGATTGTCACTTTAATAAAAGACATAACAAGCTCATACAATTAACATGAGAAAACTCACCACGTTGCCTTGAATAGACTGCAGAAATCCTAGCATTTGTAGAATGGACACGTTACAGATGAGTTACAATCCGTTATGGCCAGTCTAGATTGACATGGAAGACTGCTTTGGCCAACAGCTATCTCTTGTGTCTGATGTCTTATGTTTGGAAACCATAGGACCAGGATCTTTCCATACAGTAGTAAACTGGGGACTGGCACATCCACCTGCTTGTCATGGAAGATCACCTTATGGGCAAACAATCTAAGCTTCCTGTTAGGGCTGTTGCGATAACCGCAAAATTGGAATACCGCGGTGTTGCTAACCCAACACCTAAATCTAGGGCATGTGCGCTATAGCACAAATTCCCCCAGCCCCATATTATCCGGTTGTAGCTTCTTATACCGTATTGGTCCGAATATAGGACGACCCTGAATATAAGACGACCCCCCTTTTTCAAGAATCATTTTTAAAAAACACATTTTGAAGACCAAATGCTAAAAATTAATTATACTAAAAATTCATTATATAAAACTTACTGTACTGTTTTTGAACATTCCCAGTGCCTTAAGTTGAATGACCGCTCTATGGGAATTCCTTCATTATGTTTTTCAGTCACATATTTACACACTCCCCTGTCAATCTCTTGGAAGCGGCCGCATTTGGGAACACGGTAAGACTGTTTGCATTTCTAAGTCGGTCTTTTTGTGCTCTCCATCTTTTGAACATTGCATTCAG
>JAODUH010054475.1:0-18481 GCA_027564835.1 Typhlichthys subterraneus
TGTTGTTTGTTTCCATGTGAAATGTAGGTTGTAAAGCCCTTTGAGACTGCAATGTGATTAAGGACTATATAAATAAAGTTGACTTGACAACATATATATATAAAGTATATAACTATCAATGATTGCATGTATTGCCAAAACACATGTAATATATTTTGTTTATGCATGTCAAACCTTTCTCACTCTCTCTCTTATTACACTACATACAACTATGAAGACTGAAGCAGCGATCAAACTTGCAAGGATGAAACGTGATGACAATGTTTATCTCTGATTGAAAGTTCTACTGAATTTGATTTGTGCCATGCACTAACCACATTCTCAGTTCTAATGTGGTGGTATTGCTGTAAACCCAATAGTCGGATTTCTAGTGTGCATCTTAATGATATGTCTGTGCTGTAATGATTTAAAAAATTAATAGTTTAAATTTATGCTTTTGTGGCTTTTTTTATTACGCATTTGCCTTGGTGTCCCTGTGGAATAGATTATTACAATACAGTCATATGTCCACTTAAAACACTTTCTAACATCACATCATTCAATTTATGTTCTATATCAATACTAGTATTTGAATTTCACAAATTTGTATGCTTGATTTATAAGATACGGACAGTTACCACAATATCATTTAAAATAATTTGATATTATCAGTACCTTGCTAATATTTTATTTACATATCTGGCTGTTTCTTTTTGCCCCTGGCTGACCCTGTGGAGACAGCTGTAGGATGGTACAAGAAAAAAATATTCAGATATCAAAATAAAGCTATAACTTATTAATTCAAATACTGGAAGATCACATCTTCCCACAAATGCAGCAGTACATTTACCAATAGGTATACATTTTTCTAGGTTCTATTTTTCTGCTTGTGATTCAAACTCTCAGTGGCCTAGTTTCCTAGTCAAGGTGCAAGCGGGGACATACGGAGCAAGATAAAGGATAAAGTTTTTTTTTTCATGTCGTGTAGTGTACTGCACATCAATCTGACGACTTTGAAAGGTGTGTATTGTGACTCAGCATTAAGAAATACATTAAAACTCGAGCAAGGTAACCCACGTGCAGGTCTGTCACGATATATGTTCTTTGTTGGTAAATATATTTTGTCCCAGAAATAATCGCGAAAAATTATATTATTGTTATTTAAAGGGCAGACAAGAAAAGACAAGGGTGAAATGGCTGATTAAATAATCCAGTGTAAAGGAGTCGACAAGGGAAGCAGGGAGAGACTGAAATACAGAACCTTTAAATAAAAAGTAGCCTTATTCCTGTCCTAAAAAACATTGCGCCATTAAAACAAGCATCCAACACACTTGTCTAATAGCATGCATGACAACTGCCGCGTTAAAGGCTGGCTGTGAATTACATTCTAAGTATTTTAGAATGAAAGTTCATATGTTTGGGAGATCATTACTGATCTCCCAAACTGGGAGATCAGTAATGATCTCCCTTGTGGGTAAGTAGCGTGCCTTGTGAAGCGGCCCCAACATTTTTAAAATTAAGAAAATTGTGAAATGTAAACTTACTATAATCATATTAAGTTTGCAGTGATACATTTCCATGTTTTCTTATGTAGACAGAGAAACCTGAACTGGTAAAGTAAAATGATATAGAGGTACATTTCAGCTATTAGTTACCTTCCGTCTCTGTGGCACTTGCCTGCTCCACCATGTTGTCCACCTGCCCCTCCACGGTGTCCACCTGCCCCTCCACCTCTATGGTCCTCAAATCCCCCTGGTTGTTTGTTTCCACCAATGGGTCACACAGTGTGAGGTTCAGTGTAATTAGTGGTTCACAATTAGTGGTTCACTCTTGCAGTGGAATCGAGACGAACCCCCTTTAGCCTTCTCGGTCGATGGACGCTAGGTCTTCCACCTGGTGGTGAAGCTGGGATGTTGCAGTCTCGTTGCAACACGAGTTCTTTGTTGGTTAAGCTTTGAAACGTGGGCGTTTCAGCTTGTCTTTGGCGCTGCCTCAGATCAGCTGGAGAATTAACCGTGGATCACAGCCGACTCATCACATGTTTAGAGGTATTAATTATTGATTTAATAGCAGATAATAACTTGGGTTTATATTTAGTTTATTTAATTTTTAAGAATAGAACTGTATTTGGTTTACATAAAAATAAAAAATAAATGTTGTGCTATAGTATTCCTGTCGTGGAATAGTATATGGTCCATAGCACCTGCTATCACATTGGACTTCGAGCCAGCTCTTATTCCCCGAAGCTAAGGTTAACCAAATTCCTCCAGTCTTCACCCCTACCGAGGGCTTGTATGACTGTATTTGACGTACAGGTAGGGAAGGCACGCCAGTAAGAACTATCAACTGGTGGGGCTAGCACCTCGGTTGTCTCCCCACAGGGCCAAGTCCATTCCATACAGGTGTCACAGATGACTAAGGCTTGCGCCGATGTATGGTGGCACTTACTAAACCCTTTACCCCATACTGCCCCTGACCTGGACTGGCACATGCGCCCTAGTCCAACTATTAATGCCCTTTGTAGTTTTTAAAATGTCACCCCAACAACTGCAAGACAATTCCAGATTACAACGTAGTAAACGTGAGGTACCTAGAGGTAGCGTTAGCTCAACTATATATATATATAGATGGCATAGGAGTTCCTCGTGGAGTACCAGATTCCGTAACCAGATAGCTGCAGGATTTGAATCCATGTTTGCACATCATGTGACTATTAATAAAAATGTAGACTGGATAAATTACATCTATTATAACAAACAACGCTTCATTAATTATACCAGGGATGTGGTCCAGGGTCTCTATGAACAATTGGCCAAAACCAGCCTTATGACATGACAAAACCACATGGCTTTAGATATGGTACTAGCTGAGAAAAGAGGAGTTTCTAAATGTTTTGGTAACTTGTGCTGTAATTTAATTCCTAGTAACACTGCTCCTGATGGTTCTGTCACAATGGCTCTTGCAGGCCTAACCACCCTTAGTGAAGAATTAGTTGAAAATAGTGTAGAACCATATAATCTGTTTGGCAGTTATTTTGACAACTTGTTCGGTAGATGGTCCAAATTCATTACTACCACTCTATGTACTATGGCCATCTGTGTCACTACATTCGTAATCTGTGGTTGTTGTTGTATCCCTTGTATCAGAACACTGATGAATAGGGTTATCACCTCAACACCGTCAAAGGAGGGTGCTCAGGGTCAGTATCCCCTAGTGTCAAAGGAGCCCAAAAGAACTTTTCCCTTTTGCCTATAACAGACCCCCGTGTTACTTTCAAAGTTGAACAAATCTTAGAAATATGCAACTACTGGTTTGTTTTTATAAATCATTGTTTATATTTTGTTTCTTTTAATTTTTGTTTTTAAATGACACAGCAATAGCATACATTTTTGTTTTAATTAAACTTTAAAATGACATATTTCCAGAATATTAGGGACTACACTGGACTCCCTCTGCAATTGACAGGAAAAGAAACTCTTTAATGTTAATGCACCAGAATGACTTATACACAACACACGTTTGCCCAAAATTCTTAAGTAAATTTCAGAAACAGCTGAAAGGAGCCCTTCAACAGAACACCCGTATCCCTCAGAGGACTGAGATACTGGTGAGGTGTCCTGATATAATCTGGGAAGAAGCCAAAGCTGGTTGGCTACACCAGCTGGCCCTACACATGGTGAGATGCAGAGACCATGCTCCCATGGCGGCCAGCTTCCTCTAACATCACGGCCAGAGGACAATGGCCACCACGCCAACCGACAGGGGTGCGCATCACCACCAACGGACAACTGCCACCACACCGACCGACCAACAGGGGGAAACCAAAACAGGAGAAAACCCTCCTTTCATCAAGGCTGCTGCCTGCACACCAAGGAGTAGGTCCTCGCTGTGGTGCATGGCTACTCTACTATGGGGTAGAGTAATCAACGTCCGAGGAACGGGATCAACAAAAAGTGAATTGAAGTCACTTTCTACAATTCAGATCAAGCGCTAGTAACCGCTGATAATCTGACAACACAGCCTGACATTGGAGCCATTTAAGAAGAGATCAGATCCATTTTATCAAGTGGACAGGAGATGGGATGAAAATATCTTGTGTTGTACAGTCTGGTGACATTTTGGTCACGTGTTTCTATATGTGTCTAAAAGACGAATATTGGTAAATGTATTAGCATCTGTAGGAGATGCAAATCCATACCCACACACATAAATTGAAGTTGACTTGTTTTTATGTGCAAAAGAATAAAGACAATCTTTCTGAGTAGTATGACAAAAATTACATTTCAATTCTTTACTTAGCAAGACATTCAAGTGAGTATCAATATATATTTAAATAACACACAGGGAGCAAGTATTGGCATTAAAATGTTAAACAACATCAAGTTGGACAAAATTCGCCATAAAAATCATTTTCATCACTAGGATATATTGTTACAGTATTAATATATTTTCATATAATTGGGTACACATACTGTATGTAACTAGATACAATAAAGGTAGCATGTGGTAAGGCCTATGTGTAAGACGCCCCCCTTTAAGACCAATGCCTATTAAAGCTGGCTAATATTGCTAGTTGTAATGTTATTCATAAAGTCAGCCAATAAATCTTAATTAGACTGATAATATATTTCTTAGATATATTGTGTCATCATAACTCCAACATGACTATTCAAAATCATCAATGCCCATGTGTAGGTGTCTTAATTCCCTTTTTCCTAAAGAAAACCAACTTGTCCTCATGGGTTTACTTTTTTAACTCTGAACAAGAATCAAGACTATGGTCTCCTTGGCAGTGTAGACACACCTTGAAACGTCTCTTTTGACTTCCAACAGACCATTCATTTTCATAGACTTTGGTCATTATTGGTGCTACACTGGTGGCAAACCCACTGAAGCCGCTTTTGGGCCTTCTGTCGTTTGTGAAAACAGGCTTGTTTGTTATTACTGGGCCAGCCCTTTTGGGCTGGAAATTTAAGTGTCCAAACAAAGGATTCAATAAAATACTAGACTGTCTGCTCACAAAATCCACAACATCGGCAAACTTTGCCCTTGCACCGTTGCGGTCTTGCAAATCACAAGCTTTAATTCTCCAATGTTCTTGCATCCTATATGGTAATTTACTGAGAATAACCTTCATATTGGTTGGATGATCTAACTCCTCCAAATATTCTATTGAAATCATGGTATTAAGGCATCCACAGAGAAAGACTGAATAAGCATGTAAGGCTTCTCCGGCCTCAGCCTTAATCGATGGCCAATTGAAAACTTTATCCAAGTAAGAGGTAGCGATTTTATGACAATCTCCAAAATGCTTCCTCAACAGCTTCTTTGCTTCAATGTACCCTATATTGGGGTTCATATATTGACAACTGTGCACCAGTTCCCTAGGCTGCCCTATTGTGAATTGCTCTAAAAAATACAGCCTGTCTTGGCTGTTTTCTGTCTTCCTTTCAATTCCATGTTCGAAAGCCCTTATGAAGAACTGGTAGTCCAAAGGGTCACCCTTAAAAGTAGGTATAGAAACTGGTGGTAACGTGAACTGTCCTTGCTGCATCATAAGAGATTCCGTTAATTTGTTTTGATTTTCCATTATCTTGATCAAAAGAATCTTGAAACAAAGAAAGAGAAATACAAGCAAGCAAATTATGATGGAGACACCGCTAAACAATGGCATGAATGGTTTGTATGAACCAACAGAAAATAGATAGAGAAATTGTTACTGAAACAGAACAGTGTTCGATCAAAAATTGATCAGTAGAATAATGCATTTAAGATGTAGGCCTATTTTGCGCTTGAGATTTGGTGGGTTTGTGTCTGGGCTAAGCCCCTGAACCCTAAAAACGCCACTGCTTTCCACACTGACAATTATATATTATATATATATATATATCATTGATATAGCCTGTTCCTTCTGCTGACAATGTCACTGAGGGACACCTCCCTATATCCGACCACAAACCCATCTTGTTTGAAATATTTGCCCCCCTCCTGGAGCAACGACCCAACCGCACCATAACATTTAGAAACATAAAAAAATATGAATCCCACTGAACTCATGAACGTGATTGACATGTACGCCTGTCTCACTTTTCTGTCTACCCTTGAACTCATCACTCACTACAATGACTGCCTTTTCTCCTCTCTGGATACCCTCAAAGCTCACTCAGTATCCTTAACCCACACTGCCCCCTGGTACACCCCTAAGATATGGCAGCTAAAGGCTGCTGGAAGGCCTCTTGAACGTCTTTACAAGTGGACTGGAAAAGAAGTTCACTCACAAGCATACCTGGATTATCTCTCAAAATACAAAACTGCCCTCTCAACAGCCAGATCTTCATACTACCTGACAATATCAACTCTGATAAAAAAAAAGTAAGTTCTCTTTTAAACAGTAAAACACCTACTCGAACCTCCTGATAACTCCCACCCTGTCCCCATGCCTGAATTGTGCAATTTATTTTTGGACTTTTAACCCTCCCACTGTCCTAAGGCATTTCAGCAGACTAGCAGCAGGGGGAGCAAACCGCGGAATGTCATATGTCAGTGTTGTGGTTGCTGCCCGCTACTGGCAAGTGCACCAGGTCATTTTGACCCATAGGACAGCGCGAGGGTTAAACATTCACTTCCCATCTACAAGCACCCTTCGGCCCTGCTGAGAACCTGTCTTGGATGAACACATTGGCCTCAACTTCTACCTCCTGCCTCTGAGTCCATTACTGAACTCACCCTGAAATATAAATCTGCTACATGCCAACTTGATCCCATGTCCACTAGCCTAATCAAAACATGCTTCCTTCCATCTCTCGTATGCTCACTGACACTATTAACTCCTCTCTCACAACTGGCTTTGTACCCCCCTCCATGAAAATCGCAGCTGTGAACCCCATACTGAATGAAAAAAATGACATGAATATTTTTTGCCCCATCTCCAACCTTCCCTTTCTCTCAAACACTAGAGAGGGTGGCGGCCTCTCAACTTCACCTAAACTCCAAAAAACTATGTAAACATTTCAATCTGAATTCCAGCCAAAAGACAAAACAACTCTAGTTAAAATCACCAATGACCTCCTTCGAGCAGCTGCTAAGGACTTCTTATCCATTCTCTTCCGCCTTCGAAACTATCTCCCACACACTCATAAAACATCTGGCTAGTGTTGGAATTGCAGGACTTGCGCTATCCTGGTTCTCGTCCTACCTCACTGGCCGCCAACCAGGGGCGCAGTAGAGGGTGGACAGGGGGGATATATCCCCGCCAGTTTTGTAAAGCACAAAATCGTCCCCCCCACTTTTAAGATTTAACTTTTTTTTTTAATTTTTACGTCCAATGTAGTTATATTAGTTACTTGAGTTAAATTTGCATGGGAGAGTCCACTATAGTCCACTATTCAATGCCCCACCCTCCTTGGTTGTTGCTATAGGCATGCCTGTAAAGTAAGTTATTTGCACCTGGCATGTAGGCTAATGGTGTTTGATGTATTCCAAAGGAATAGCACATTTCTCAAATAAGAGTTCTGAAATATCAGAGTGAATCAGACAGAACAAAATGATTTTGAGAGCTACAGTATCTTATAATTCCACCAGTCTCAATGCACAATCTTGACAATTCACGTGAATGATAAACATGTAGGCTATAGACTACAGGAACAGCAATATCCTTACATAATCAGGTAAGAGCCTACATTGTTTTATTTTAAGATAGTTTAGTTATGACGTCCTATAGTTTTAATTATCTTAGCGTGCTTTAGACATTTGTTTAGGACCAGGATTTGTCTCACATCGATCTGCATCTCATAATCGCACAACACGTTACTTTACTGTACCATACATGTCTTGGATCATCAGATGCCATACCTTTGATGTCCTGTTTTTTTGTTTATGTTTGTATCTCCTCTTGCTTTTTTAGCTTAAAAAAAAATAAAAAATACGACACCTCCCTCTTAGGCTTGCAAAACCATGTGTAGTCTAAAACGTGCACCATTTCGGCAATTCCCCTAAAAGCTTGACAATTCCAAACATAGGTTTGTATATTGACCGTTCTTGGAAGGGGAATATTTCAGAGCGGTTTGCTTCTTTTTTTAATAGGGAGATATATAATGGCATGTGTTGTTGACCAGTGATCATGTTGGCATATTGACCAGTGTAGACTAGTCAATGTCATAACCATGTGTAACGATGTCAAGATAATTGTGCTGCAACCATAAATTACGTAAATCTTACTCTCAAATACGTAATACATGTGATGGTGCTACTTATCACTACTTTCTGGTGGCGACTTTGTCATGTCTTTGTCCTTTGCGCAGGGGAGTGGGGTTTAAGTCCCGGGTGGGACAGGGTTCACCTCAGTGTTATATTTGGTTTTAATAAATAAAAACATAGTTGTACAGGCTTAAAATGTTTGAAAATTTTCATCACACTTTCATCCCCCCCACCTAAAAAAACATCTCCTGCGCCACTGCCGCCAACTAAAATCCCACAAATCAAGATGTGCAGCAGTCTCACTGGGTGTCCCTCAAGACTCGGTCCTGGATCCTCTACGATTTGTTATATACCTCCTACCTTTGGGCATTATCATGCAAACACCACAACTTTGATTTTCACTGCTACTCGGACGACACCCAGCTCTATTTTTAGAAACTGTGTAAGCAAGGTTTTTTTAATGCTCAGTATAATTTATGAATCCAAAGTATGCACAATGCATAAACTTAACATTTTTATAAATGAGGCCCATCCCACTACTCATATTCGCAGAGAAATTCATGCCTCTTTTTTTGTTGACACAAAATGTAGCACAAAAACATCCTGTGCCTTTAAGGAACACATGCAGCAATGTCCTCAGGTGAAGTCAGGACTGCTCTGTTCTGGCAAGGCATTGTGTTAATAAAGATTGTGTTGAAAATAAATGTCTGTATTCATGTTGCATCCACCAGGGCAAATATCAGTCCATATCAGTTGTTAGCAAAGGCCATATCTAACCTAATTCAAAGCCAACATTTCAAGTTTATTGTGCTTACTCCTGGTGGGGAATGAGTCCTTACCCCAAGTGAAGGAGTTTAAATACCTCGGGGACTTGTTTACGAGTGAGGGGACTATGGAACGAGAGACTGGCCAGAGAATCGGAGCAGCGGGAGCGGTATTGCAATCGCTTTACCGCACCTTGGTGACGAAAAGAGAGCTGAGCCGGAAGGCAAAGCTCTCGATCTACCGGGCAATTTTTGTTCCTACCCTCACCTATGGTCATGAAGGGTGGGTCATGACCGAAAGAACAAGATCACGTGTACAAGCGGCCCTGGGCACATTCCTTGGGAGGTGTTCCAGGCACGTCTACCTGGGAGGAGGCCTCGGAGAAGACCCGGGACTAGGTGGACAGATTATATCTCCGCACTGGCCTGGGAATGCCTCGGGATCCCCCAGTAAGAGCTTGCTACTGTGGCTCGGGAAAGGAAGGTTTGAAGTTTATTCGTGTACTACTAGTATACTTCTTTCAAATTAAATATACGAGAGTATACTTTCAGCATACATGTAATGTGCATTATTGTTTGAAGTTTTATTAAGGTTTATTATTTGTAAACAGATGATGTTATCGTCTCCCGTTTGCCTCGTGCTGGAATGGGAGCTGAATTGCTCATAGGTTTAACATGTAAATTTTAATTATGAGGTCATGTTGGGCAATTTAGATTTTTTTTTAATTGAATGATAGAGCGTCGAAAGGAGCCAGTTGAGGTGGTATGCGCATCTGATAAGGATGCCAAGGGAGGCCCCCTGAGCGCCTCCCTTGGTGTTCCAGGCACGTCCAGCTGGGAGGAGAATCATCTCACATTTGCTTGCATTTGCTACAGTTATATAGTCGTACTGCATTAACAGCAAAATTCAATATCTCTCACTGCCTCAAGATAGCAATATGCAGAGACAAAAGACGAAAGACCAACACCCATTTTATAATTAAACAATGTGCTGCACGGGAAAAAAAAGATACTGTGTAACAATATACTAATTGTAAGTCACTTTGGCTTCAAGTGTATGTTAACTTAGCTATTACTAATATAAAACGTGGTTTAGAAGTATACAACTATGTATACCAATAAATGCACTTGTAGTATACTACACGTTCAGAATAGTGGGATTTCCCAGCATGCCTCCGGGCGCCAAATGTTTTTTAACCCGTGTTCTAAAGTGTTAAATTTCTGCCTTATTTCATGTCTGGTTTGTCTGTATTGTAGTATGTGTGTTGTATTAGATTATTAGATTTGATTATGTCAATGTTCAGATTTATGTTCACCGTGACTTTAAGTGTCAATTTGAAAGTTGTTCTTCCTCCTACCATCCTATAATAATGTTATGATTCCTAAATTTGTTCTTGGGAAATCTAAATGCTTTCAGCAAGAGCTGTTTTGTGCTGGAATATTATGTGTGATGTGGAACATGCATTATGAAGTAATACTGAACATTTTGTTAAAGTAACTGATACTTTCCAATTGTGTGTACTTACAGTTTACTTGCTATATACTTCAAAGTATACTTTAGTTTACTAAAAGTATGTTTCAAAGTATACTACAAAGTATACTAAAAAAGGTGCCAATTTAGTCCCAACGAGTATTAAAATAGTACATTTAAAAGTATACTACTAGTACATTTGTATTCGTATACTTGCTAAATCAAGTATACTTGAGAAATATACTTGAAATTTACTCAAGTATACATTAAAAAAAAACGAAGTAAGGAAGCATCCTTGACATTGAGAAACACCCCTGGTTTGAGTTGCCTCGATTGTCCTCATGCATAAATTGGGGACAATTAGACGGTTATTGTATATATACAATGTATATTGTACATCCTATTCCCGGTGAGTGTTTTTCGTTTAATAAAGATCCTTTTGTTTTTGAAAACCTGCGCCTGGTTCCTGCCCCACTCCTCACATTACACATCAAAAACGTTTTAATACTGTATTACTTTGTAATACTTTGACGTACATAATACTTTTTTCAGTACATAACATTTAAATTATAAGTAAATGTTTATAATTCTAATATATTCATAATTATTTAACTTAAAACATCCAAATAGCTAGCCCATGCAGTTTATAACAGGAATTACACATCATCTAGTTTAATAATGTATCCTATATTCAGTATGTAGGCTATATCCATGTTCACATTCAATATAACATTAATAATAATAATAATATTTTAATGTAAAGCACTTTGTGATTCTATATCTGTAAAAAGCGCTATATAAATAAACGTACTTACTTTGGTAGCAAATGCAGCAAGAGTGAACCAAAAGACTGATCCCAGGCCAGGGTCTACCAGTACCTGTTAATCTCTCATTCATCAGAATCATCCCACCACAGCCAGCAGGGTGGACGTATAGATCATATTATGAAATTTACAATGTAGTCTCAACTCTCATCTGAGAAAACAACACATTCACAGTGTTCATAAAATGCAGATTTGATTGTGAATGTGATGATAGTGTACATCGGTTACTTTTCTTTAAATTTACTTCGTTTCATACCAGCGTTTCATTTTTGCTTCCATTGAAATTCATTACAATGCTCCATCTTTGTTAATATTCCAATATCTTTGGTATGACAACGCAAAATTGTAACTTGTGAGATCGGGAGTCTCGTGAGGCTGGGTGGGACCAAGAATTATAAAAAAAAAAAAAACATTTTGATTGTTTAAATTTAAATTATTTTGTTACACATTAAGTATAATTAATAATTAATCTGTGCCATCTATGTGAGGGTGATCCGTTGATGGGTTGATAGAAATTAAGAACTGCATTTAGCCATGTCAGATAATGAAATCACAAAATAAATTCACAAAAAAAAATTGGTTATGGTTTGAATCAAATCAATTTATATTACCTGATGCACATTATTTATTTTCTCAAATAAATGTATGATTTAGTTCTCTCCAAAATATGACAAAGAAAACACATTCAAAACAATTAACCATTGTGTGTAGGGAATGCAGTATGTATGGATTCTGTTTTAACAGCAAATGTTATGAAATAAACAGTAAAGAAAAAAATGTATTTGTAAAATAAATTTTATTCCTTCATATTTGGGCAAACCAAAGTCAAGATTCAAAGAAAGAGCCTAGATTCTTTAGCAGAGAAAAATAATCTCACTAGTACCATTGAAATAAGATGAATTGGATTTTTTTAATACTGGGTGAACATTCCTCCCTTCATTGATTCATTTCAAATTAACTTCCAATCTTAGTAGATATTACATTCTTTACTTTTGGGTTTGGTAGAGGCTTTTAAGCAATGCTTAGAAATCTGCTCCCCTGTTTTTCAGGTAACCACAAAAAATGTACATATTTTCCCCCTCCACTTCTTTCATGGTTTTCATTAGTTATACACTATATAGCTGTACGTGTTCTCTCTATACATAGAACTTGCAAAAATGTATTTTTGTCATCTTAGAAAAGCCAGAATATATATGGTTACATAAGATGATGCACTGTGTGTGTGTGTGTGTGTGTGTGTGTGTGTGTGTGCGTGTTGGAATAGCTGTGTTGTGTCAGACATCACACCAAAACATCTAACAAACCCATTTGATAGACAATAATATTAGATTGTCCAAAGAGTTACGAGCACAGGGATAAGAGTTGCCAAGGCGTCGGCACTCTACATCTGATCAATCTGTCAGTAAAAGGCAATTGGTTAGAAACTGAGCAGACAGAACACTAGGCCTAGTTATGCCCTCTTGTGGTAGAACAGAAGTTTGAATGGCAGTAGGCAAGCATACTGCTTGTGTGTTGTCTGTAGACACACACACACCTTCCACCACCACCATTATGAGAATAACATTTGAAGTTCAACCTGCTGAAATAAAAATGTCTATACAGATGAGCGATGATGATCATCTTATGTAGGATGAAACATTGTGTTTTACAGTAGCTAAACGCAGGAAGGAAACAACGTAACATCCATGTTGAGTGGTAAAACAAATCATGTTTTTCAGGAGATGCACATTTCAGATAGTGATAGCATGTGCATGCTTTCACCTCGAGATGACTAAATGCAACCATAGGTAAGCTAACTATAATGAATCATGTCTCTTAGACAGTTAGTATATGCGTTCTGGCAAACAAGAAAATGGGATAGGACATGCTCTAATACAATATCCATGTTCTGACATTCAAGCACAGCATTCATATATATTTATACAGTACAGTCTATACATTGAACAGTGAACATTTGAAATAAAGCATGATAAAAAGCGTATGAATTTCACATGAATACAATAAACAAGACAGCAGAATATGTATTTAGTGAGTGTGTGTTTGTGTACATACAATATGTACATGTTGCATGTACTGTATATATTGGTATAACAATGGAACAGCAATTCAGACTAAAAACAACACGACAGTTAAAAAGGTTGAGAGGGGAACATTTGTATAGAATTGTCTCCATCCAGCATGTATGTATGAAACTGAATGAAGGGGGGAGGGGAGCAGGAAAGGGAGGCAGGGCTGAGAGAAAGATGTCTTTCCATGGTTAGCTGCTAGCTTCAGTACACTGGGTTGTTGCGAATTCCACAACACAGCACCATGCTGAAGATCATCTCGAAGATCTGATAAAATTAGCATAATGAATCAACTAGATTTCAAAATTAAGCATGACTTCAACACAGTCTTTTGAAGTACCTATCTTATGGGTCGGTTTAAATATTTATAAAAAATTATATTGACCGGGTCAATTTTGCCTCAGTCCAGTCTTGATGCACATACACAAGGTTTGAGATTGTGAACTCTTGCATTACAGTTTGTGACTCTTCTGGTGGTACTGCACCTTTGGAAGTATGAGTCACCATTTTTTTCTATTTATAAGTATATAGGTAGTTTGGAGATAATTGGGGACAGGGACACTGACTTGTTGGGTTTTAAAAGTATAGTAAGTCATTCTGGAGAAAGCTTGTTGATATTTGAACTATCAAAACAAAAACACCCCCAGGGTGATCCTTCAGAAGCTATGCTCCACAAAGTGGAAACACTGAATGCTAGAATATTTTGTGCGGTGCGGTCTGCACCACTTTATTTGTGTTTCTATTTACAGAGACAGGGCTGTGTACAAACCCTGGATTCTTTTTTCAGACCACATAGAGAACGTTAAGAACACAAGGATATATTTGGTAAATTACACAAAAACTTTTACCGGCTGTCCCTATGTCCCTGTATTGTGATGTCCCATGTTCCCTGTGTATCTCAGGCCTACTCTGTCACTTCATGTCTTTTATTTCCTAGTCTCGTTAGTTCTACCTGTGTTTTAGGTAAGTATGTCTCATTTGTATCACCTGCCCTTCTCTGTTGATGTCCAATGGTCTGTCTTCCTGTACTTGTGTATTTAAGCTATTGTGTTTCCCCAGTCCTCTGTCGGTTATTGTCAATAACGAGCATTTAATAAATGCTCGTTATTCACAAGTCTTGCCTGCGTGTCGTGCATTTGGGTCCTCACCTCCCTCGCAGCATTACAAAAAGTGTATTAGCTTCTAATCGCTTTCTACAGTATACCATTATACCCAAAGAATGCTTTCATAGTGCTAGTTTCTACCACCAGAGGAGAGGAAGGAGGGGCATATTTAAAAGTGAAAAGTAATTGTAAAAATAATAGACATTTGACTATACTTACCATAATAATAGCAACCACCAGTGCAGCGATGCCAATCAGGTATATTTTGTCAGAGAACAGATCTTCAATTCTTTTGTGGCAGCTCTATACAAAAGCAAAACACAAATAAAGACATAGTTACTTTCTAGTGTCAATTAGGAAATATATATTTGGAGTTGTGACAGGGATTAGTGCTGTCTGTATGGGGAAGGGTGTCGGAAGGTGAGAATCACGGACTCGGGATGGGAAGAAATAAACTGTTTGTGTGTTTCCTTATTAAATGTGGGAGCAGAACTGCAGGAGGATTATCACACAAAAAGAAGATACATATCTGCTGAATAAAATGTTTTAGCCTCGGTCACTGTTAAAGATTGTGTAAAGCAGACATACATTTTTGTTTGTCGCATCACAGAAAAAGGTATTATTAACCACCCAGCCAAATTTAAACAAATAAAAAAATTGCCAGGTATATACAATTACGTTTCAAAAGTGTGAAAATATAACCAGCATTCTCTATTCTCAAGCGCTGGAGGTGTCACAACAGAAGGCGCTGTAACCACACATATCGCGTGTTCTACAGTAAACTCCATACCGCAGTGTTCTAGTCTACAGCTTGCTGGATTGGATTTTGTCGGTTGGATATGTGGTTTATAGGAACTAGAACTTTGCCTGGCGTACCTACGCCTTGTTGTCATTATTTGTAAATGATCATGCATCTGACGTCGGCGTGTTGTCAAGTCAGCGTTAAGGCAGCCTTTTCAGAATAAAATGAACAGAATAATGAATGAACAGATGAATTTCGTTGCCATTAGAATATTATTCGCACCAATTAGGCTACTCGAGACTTGTTTGAATTTGCTAAATTAACGTCTTCGAGTGCAAAAATTATATTATTGCCAACACAGCTGACTTTATTTGTTCGTCAGAACTGCACCAGAGTTAGTTTGGAAGCGTACTGAGACCACCTTTCGAGCAGGTCTCGGTACACTTGTTTGGTCCACTTGTAGTGCGCACCTGAGTACGATTGCTGTATTCACACCTGACCAAACGAACCGCACCAAGGGCTAAAGCTAACTCTGGTGCGATTCAACCAAACTAAATGTGGCAGGTGTGAAAGCACCCTTAGAGACTTAATTTAGATAGTGTGGCTAAGTGTCTTTGCTTTCTGCTTGAGTGTAGATTAATGTAAGACCATGACATTCCTAAAATGCATCTTTGGATAACAGAGATAGTTGTGAAGGCATTAGGTACGGTACAGAATACATCAAGACAAGAGTGTGCTTGTTTGCGCCACCCTGGTGGTGCAGGTGGGGACACTCCAAAGAGTTTGTGGTCATCAAACTGTACATACTGTAAATACTGTACATACTGTGTCATGTGTTTTACAGTATATGTATTGTATTTCAATATTTTTTATATTTATATAAAATATTAATAAATTTTAAGTGATATAAGGGCCTGTAAGTTCGTATATGAGACCAACTGGCAGACAAAAATAGGGGGTGGGTGTGCGATTTGGACAAACTTACAGTAGGAGTTATGTCAGACTTGGGACAGACCATCGGCCTGCTGACGACATCATACAGGATTGAGTTACCACAACATTGCAGCTGAAATGCAACAATACCAGACCATGGTAGCAATGTTGAATTATACAGGCTAACAAGTATTAAAATAAAACTGAATGAAAAACAACAAAAAAACATTAAAAAAGTAATGCTACAAAAACAATGATTGTTTTCTAAATTAAAAAGGTAGAGTCAGTGATTGTAGGCTATTACATTTATTTTGTCAAATTAACAAATATCTACTCGCAGTACACTAACTGCCCATTCTGTGTGCATGCTGAAAAACAAATCTGGGGTTTGAGACAACCCTGTCTGTACAAAGGGTAACACAAAGTTGAACAGATTGCACCACACACTATCATAGCCTTAACAATATGTGTCCAATATGGGGGGTGAAGCTTATGAGGGAGCACCCAATGACATTGAAGGGAGAGGTGTTTTTGTTTTGATTGAGTTCAAATGTCAACAATCTCTCCAGAATCCCTGATTCTACCTTTAATTAAACATTGTAATAATGGCAATATTATAAATGAAACACACATTTTCCAATTAAAGGGATATGCAGTCATTTTAGTCTTAACATGTCATTAAAGGATGTAGAGGCTTAATATAAACACCTACAAACTATGAAAATCAACTTCCATTTGAATCGCAAAGTATTCCCTATATTTATTTCACTAACTGTCTGTCCGGCGATTTTCTGGGTGGAGTTAACTCGAGCGTGGGGACGTCATGCCGCTCCTGGAGTATAAAAGTATAAAGTGTCACGATAAACGGCCTCTTTGCGTTTGAGTCTGGCTGCCTTCAATTTGATGATTTATGTTACCGTTTGTCTTTACAGTATTTGCGTGGTTATATATGTAGGCATTTTCACTTAATTCCTTCTTAAAAAAGTTGGTATTGTCATAGCCTACACCTCAGAGCTAGCTAGCATTTGGCCGCAATCAACATTGGTGCCATATCGAAGGGTGGAATCTGTCAGTGTTGTGTTCCAGCGTGCGCTAAAATACCAGGTATGATGACATTATCTACTATTCCAAAGGATGAAAATCTTAAGTGGGTTGCTGTTTTGAACATCCAGCATTTGCCTGCCCAATATTTGGCAGGCAAAAATTGGCTTGTGATTGTGAGGTATATTGTCAATTAGAAGTGGATTCAAAAGATCGATTCTCCAATTACAATCAATTTTAATTTGAATTATCCGATATCAATTCATAAAATCCCAATATCAGATGCAACACTTTTGTGCTTTCCCCTTAACAGTAAAGTGTTCAAAAGTGATTTCCATTTAATGTACATGGTTTAAACCATATTTGAATGATTAATAATAATAAAATAAGTTGTAAGATATCACACTTTAAGAAGGAATTTAATGAATCGCTTACAACCATGACGTAATATTTAATACCAGCAGTACCATTGACATGCCTACGTATATTTAAATGTCAACATTGTAAAAGATTGAGAAAGGTTGTTATATATCCGTACCGACTCGTGGAAAACTTTTAGCACAGAGGTAGCAGCCTTTTTCTTCTCTGCATCGATGGACTCCTCCAAAGCTTTGTTATATACAGTGTCATAGAAGTTAATCATCTCCTTAGCCACCTACAACACAAAAGTAAAATATATCAGGGAATATGTCCATGCTGCTGAGTTTGTGTAATTATGTTCATATGAACTGCTTTATTAACAAATTAATTAAAACACACTGGTAAGAAGAATACTAAATACATAATGCGTACACACCCCCACCCCATGCCCACACACACACAAATACAAACACACACTCACAAATTTTAAATACATTTACTGTAGGTGAAAAGGCAACTATTGCCATGTAAACATTTTATGATTCCAAATAGTTCTGCATACTTTTTAAATTATATTTTAATTGAATGTGACCATTTTTATATAGTTTTGTACTTCCCACAGCACACAGATTAAATTAAACAATGAAATAGTGCAAAGTGGACAGGTGCCCGGATTTACCGTGTCTTTGTGCATAAAGCCATAGATGCCAGCAGCGACCTCACAGGCAAACAGGATGACAAGGCAGGCGAAGAACTTAGGAACAGGGACAGGGAACATTTTAGCATTATATGTCTTTCTTGCTGAATAGCATGGGCAACAGTAACTGTGTGTATGTATAGTGTGTGTGTGTATATATATATATATATATATATATATATATGTATATATAAAAAAATCATTCAATTATTCCAGTTTGACTTGACAAATAGTGTGTGTATATGTATATACAGTGTATATATATATATATATATATATATATATATATATATATATATATAAAA
>JAODUH010054486.1:2691-18481 GCA_027564835.1 Typhlichthys subterraneus
GGACACAGGGTCACTCATTATCATGCGGCACTTTGGCCAGCCACACAAAAAGGCATCGGCACTACAAGTTAGCTGACAAGCTAGCTAGCTGACAAGCTAGCTGCCAGCAGGCCACGCTTTGGCTGTACTGCCACCTCGAAGCCATATATGTCCAAGATGGAGATGGACAGGGCTTCGTTGCGAGGGTAGACACGTCCGTTAATGCGCTCCGTCAGCCAGCTAAACAGCAGTGAGTACAGGATCTTGGCAACAGCGTCTCTATGGAAACACACAACGAGGTTTCTATGGAAACAGAAGACTGGGGGTTTCTATGGAAACAGGGGACACCTTAAAAAAAAAAGAAATCGCCCCCGCCCACCCCTCACCCCCCATTCATCCTCAAATGAGTCTAACAGAGATTGGAAGAGACTATCAAAAGAGCCCCAAATCCAGCTCTCCCTCCAGATTGTCTGTTAATAAGGTGGAAGTGCCTCCAAACTCATCCCAAAGTCATTCACACACGCAGAGCTAAGAAAGCTTTGATTTAATCCGCCTGACAGACACTTGCTCACCTAGTGGCTCACCCACTCATTTGTACATTAAAACTCCCATTTACTCATTCAGCCATCTGCTGAGTTACTCGTTTACTGTCATAATCACTTATTCACCCCTTTAACCACTCGCCCACTACAGCGCACACGGCCTATGTCTCACTAACCTGGCGTCCACAGCACTGTCCACCGTCAGCGGGGTGTAGATCTTCTCCCTCACTGTGTCCTAGGGGTCAAACACACCTGTTTAACAGCAGGTGTGTGTGTGTGTGTGTGTGTGTGTGTGTGTGTGTGTTAGGGGTGGGAATCACCAGAAGCCCCACGATACGATATTATCACGATACTTATCTCAAGGTGCGATATTATTGCGGTTTTTAACATATTGCGATATTCGATATTCTGTATCCAACTTCAAATTATGTCCCCAAAGGTTGTTCAATCCACATAAATTGTGGATTGCAAAATGTGATTGTCAAGCTGACTAATTGACATGAACATGGCATAAATATAGTATACACCAATTTATATAATAAAAGGTCGATACTTGGCGTCAGTGCATCGATACAGTATTGCCATAGGAAATATCGCGATACTAGGCTGTATCGATATTTTCCCCCACCCCTAGTGTGTGTGTGTGTGTGTGTGTGCACGTGCGTACGGTCAGTTTAAAGGTGACGGCCTTCTGCAGGCCTTCAGGTGAGACCTGTAGCAGCTCAGCGACCATCCTGATCTCCTGCGCACTCACCACCGACGCTACGTGCTGACCCTCAGTCTGCATGAACACACACACACACACACATGCAAACGTACGCACGTTATAATCAGCATCATCATAATAATTATCATCCAGCCAGGAACGTGCAAGTGTGCGTGCTGTGTGTTTATGATTGCTTGTGCATTAATGATTTGTGTGTGTATGTGTGTGTGTCAGTTTGTTTGTGTATCAGTGTGTGCACTGTAAGTGAGCAAATGAGCTCATAGAGAGAGAGAGAAAGAGAGAAGGAGAGAGAGACACAGAGGGAGAGTGAGGGAGGGAGCGAGAGAGAGAGAGAAAGAGCGGGGGAGAGAGAGAGACAGAGCGAGAGAGAGAAAGAGCAGGGGAGAGAGAGAGCGAGAGAGAGAAAGAGCGGGGGAGAGAGAGAGCGAGAGAGAGAGAGAGAGAGAGAGAGAGAGAAAGAGAGAGACAGCCAGAGAGTGAGTAAAAAGAGACCGTAAGAGAGAGCAACGGTGCGTTCATGCAAAAGCCAACGGCGGGTCTACAGGAAGCCATTAATTTGGCACACGGAGAAAAGCAGGGGGTGGAGCGATAGCTCTAGAAGACTAAATCGCTCTGACCCGGAGAAAGGAAGCTGAGCAGAGATCAGCTCCATTCGAATAATCACCAGTGATAATGTGTAGCGGTGCATAACCCAACGCTGCTCTCTACATCACGGTGGCATTTTAAATTGGGTTCCAGTGTCTCAAAACAGAGGAAAGGCTAATTGCAGCTGTAGCTGATTGCTATGCTTGTTATATGAGGTGCATGTACATTGTTCAAGTACAGAATATAGTGCCATTTAAAGGGTCCTACCGCTTTTGTAACGTGTTTGTTTTGAGATACCGTCGCCTTGCTGTCAGCTTGAACCAGCCGGGCCAATCACATTTGACCTCGTTAACAAAGTGTGTTTTTGCTTATTTCAATGCAATGCAATCGCAATGCATGTCTACATGTCCTTGAGCAGCTACAATATGATTGGCCAATGGGATTATGTGCAGCCAGTGGAGCGACAGCGCGGTGGGGGAGAGCGCAGGACAGGGCAGCAGGGACAGACCTGGTGAGGCTGGAAGTAGACGTTGCCCAGGTGGAGGACGGAGGACAGCAGCCTGTAGATGGCGTTCAGCTCCCCCGGGGTGAAGCACAGGATGTCCATGGCACTCAGCAGACGGCCAAAGTCCGCCGCATCGTCCTTCCCTTCAATCTTACAGTCGCCGCCCTGCAGAGTATTCAGTGTGTGTGTGCGCGCACGCACGCACACAGGGAAAGACAAACACACACACACACAAACACAGAAAGACAAACAAATAAATACACAAACACACGCGCGCACACACACACACACACACACACACACAGAATGACACCACACCCATCCTTTCCCTCTGAAATAGATTTCCCTAGAACATGTTAATGGTTTTATAATGTATGTGTTTCAAGGTGATGAGTTTTTGTAAAACAGTGTCTATTATCTGCTGAAGGGCCATGATGTGTTTTAATGTTGTGCGATCACTTGCAAGGAGTGATGGATACTTGTTTTGGAATTAAACTGCTCAATTAATTATGGTGACCTCTTACTTTCTTCACTGTGTGTGTGTACGCACCTGATTAAGGTAGAAGTAAGTCTCAGCTTCCTGCAGATATAGTGAGCGCTTCTCATGTGGTGGAAGACCTGCCAACATCTCGTAGAAAATGTGATAGTTCCTCTCTGATTTGGCCTGCGGCGTGTGGACAAACACAACCAGTTTTGCTTCGTTTTCATTCATTATATTACGGTAATTCATTCATATACTGTATTATACTGTATTTTTGCTAATTAATAACAAAAAGGCCTCCTCTGTATCTCCTCCGTATTTGTGCGTGTGCGTTTATCACCTGAAAGACGATGCGAGACTTCTCCAGCAGATACTGAGACGTTATGGCACCACTGATTACACCCCTGACAATGCCACAGACATACACACACACACATGCACATGCACACACAACACACACACAGGGTGAATGCGAGTTAAGTAACAGGTCATGCATTTGTAATGTCCAAGGTTCTTCTCTGTCCCTATTACATAAGGAGATCAACTACCCAGCTAACTGGGCTTCATGTCCTTACTAGGAGCCCAGAATGCCAGCCTGTCTGGACACTTTTAAGTGAGCTATTCAGTTTAGCTGATGCCGTTAATTCAAACTCAGCTTTAGCTTCATTCGTTCTAAACATACTGTTACAAAAAAAACAAAAGACTGTAATCATTCATTTGTGATTTGTTTTTTACAGGGAAGGGACCGTTTTTTAAGTTTAGTTAATTGTCCTGAATGGTGAGCATTAGCCATATGCTGATCCATTTAATGCTGATCATAAAATGTGCAGACTGTGATGTTTAAGAATGTATTACTCACTCTTCCATGAATATCTCAGTGAACTTGCCAAAGCGGGAAGAGTTATCATTGCGCACTGTTTTGGCATTTCCAAAGGATTCCAAAAGGGGTGTGGCCTCTAGAATCTGACCAATCACCAAGGACAATCATAGTGTTACAATGACTACAGCCACCAAAAACAATATGTAAATAAAGAAACACCAAAAATACCTTTACCTCTATCTGAACAAGAGTTCACAGCAACATGACACAATAGAGAATGAGAGAGAGGGAGAGAGAGAAAGAGAAATAGAGAAAATAAATTTTAGTATTATACATAGTCATAATATGACCTTTTAATTGTGTGTGCGAGTGTGTGTGTGCGTGTGTGTGCGTGTGTGTGTGTGTGTGTGTGCACGCGGGCAGCACCTGTTGTGTGACGTTGCGTTTGTGATGTATGGCTGTCAGGTAACGTAGTATTAATTTAGTAGCTTCAGTCTTTCCCGATCCACTCTCTCCACTGCAGTGAGAAAAACAACAATTAAATTGTTGCCTATAGGGAGTTCGGTAACAGCTTCCCGGGTAATTACACAGAATAATGGTCAGATATTCTATGGCAGCCTGGATTGCACACCGGTATTTTTTGAAAACAGCAGATATACATGTATAGATTTTAGATGCAGCTCTCGCCAAGTGAGTTTTGAATCGTTAAAAATATGTAATTATCCCTTGCAGAGTTGGCATTTTCAGTGCAGACTGTGAGATTCTGTGATACCCTGTCCTGTGCGATTGCGTAATGTGTGTCGTTCTACTAAGTGGCTATAGTCTGTCCTGCCGCGCACCCTTTAGTGGCCTGCCATCAGCAATTTAGTTCCTTGTCCTGTATAAAAAATATCCTGACTGCTAATCGGCACTGTTGTATTGGTAGGGGTATTGCCATTTCATTATTTATGTTCTCTTCTGTTCTCTCTTCTATTGCCACTGTTATTGCTTTTTCTTTTTTAAGGCTGTAAATGTATACAACCATGATACCAATGCTAAATAATGCTTTTTAATCATTATTTAGCAGATTCCGTCTCAGATGTAATTAATTAATTAAATACATTTGAATTACAAATCCTGTAAATGTCACAAATGAATCCAAGCATGGCAATGATCAGTCAAATGATGTGACAATCCATCCATCTTCTCCCGCTTATCCGGAGTCGGGTCGCGGGGGCAGCAGCTCCAGCAGGGGACCCCAAACTTCTCTTTCATTAGCACACATTAGCCACATTAGCAAGCTCTTACAGGGTGATCCCGAGACGTTCCCAGGCCAGTGTGGTGATATAATCTCTCCACCTAGTCCTGGGTCTTCTCCGAGGCCTCCTCACAGCCGAACGTGCCTGGAATACCTCCCAAGGGAGGCGCCCAGGGGGCATCCTTACTAGATGCCCGTACCACCTCAACCGGCTCTTTTCGACGCAAAGGAGCAGCGGCTCTACTCCAATTTCCTCACCCTATCTCTAAGGGAGCCTCCCTGCTGAGAAAACCCATTTTGGCCGATTGTACCTGTGACCCACCCTTCATGACCATAGTGATAGTGACAATCAGCAAACCAATTTCTCCAAAGTGTATTTAACACAGTCAGTTTATAAACAGCTGGCCAATTAAATATGAGTATGCAAAGTAAACATGAAATACAGGAATATTCTCTTACCTGATAACTATACACTGGTTGTGTTTGGCATCCATCATGGTGGTATACGCAATATTAGCAATGGCAAAGAGATGACTGCAATGCAACATAATATTAGACGTGAGACGGCAGAACATTAAACATTAAATAAGGAATAATCACGTGTAACCTGTGTGTGTGCGTGTGAAAGAGAGATCTCTGGTTTCTATCTATGTAATGTCTTAAGTGAAATCAATAACCGAACTCTGCACTGGCAGCCAGCCATCAATGGTGTAAATGGAGCCTTAGACAAACACCTGACAATACAGTTACTTACAACTTTGCCTCAAACAGCCTTCTAACCAAATACTGTAAAGTACTTATCTGAAGCCTTCAGCTTGAGTACAGATCACAATATAGTACAATAGTTTTCTGCAACACACACACACACACACACACACACACACACACACACACACACGAACCAAATCCCTGGCCTTACGGAGGATTGTCACCACGGCCGTGTCCCTCGTACTGCAGGACCACATCGGTGCCGTAGATGTTGAATATCTTGTATGGGTTCACAGACACTAGGATACTTCCTATGTAGGTCTGAGCCACAGAATACATTTGCATAGTAGCAAAGGAAAGAGCAGATTTATTAATTTAGAATAGATGAGTATATGCACTGCTGTTGAATGATTCAATCATACTGAGTTATGTGGAGATACTGCGCGTACATATATGAGCTCTTGGTCGTAGCGTTTCTTGAGATTCATCAACACAGTGGTTTCATTTAGCTCCCTGCAATTACATACACATACAGATTTAAATAAACACACACCAATACTTCAGAGTCTTGCTTTAGGGACAGGATAACCTGTTTTTTAACCCAGTGTGGCATAATCTTCGATAGCTGTGCTAATGAGATATTCCCAATCCTCTGAATGCATGCACTAATGCCGTTTACAGTGATGGGAAATCATGTCAATGTCATTATACGCAGATTATGCGGCCAAGAAATTGGATTGGACAAGATGAATTCCATGAGCAGACATTCTAAACAGGTTGGGTTTCATAGCTACCTACATCTGTGCCAGCAAGAGGAAGGTGTTTACAGGATGTACAGTAGTATAGCCTACATCAACAAGTACAGCTAATGCTAGCAATCGGTACGTTTCATCCACGCATGTCAACAAAATGAGTTTCCTTCTTTCAAAAAGGAGATTAATCATGCCTAAATGGCTGCATTTAAAATCCATGCAATAAAAAGTGTCAGTGGTCGTGATAATGGTATGTTTCACACACCTGTACTGTAGCTATTAGTGAGCTTGTGCTACACACTAGGTATAAAGAGAAAACACATTTAATAAGGTCTAGGCTAAAATAAAAAAAAAAGGAAAATATAAACGTAATGGAAATGGAGTGGCCTTGAGCGGACGAGAATGTTTATCACTTACTCCAGCTGGGTCATATCTTCCATTCCCTCTGCCCAGCGTTTGACTCTGTGTGTGACTGTGGGCATAGTCCTGACAGCGAAGATCTGTACGGGAACACACGCACACAGCGCTCTTAAACGTGAGCAGCACACAGGAGCTATATTTACATACGCAAAATACCATTAAGTCATTAAGCCAAATGACTAATGGCACCCTCGGTGTTAACGGAGGCAGTTCATCAGCATCAGCTAAAGGAAATCCTCTAAATAAATACACAAAGAATGAAACGGATTGAGCAAGGCGGCCTTCGCATTAAGCTACCTTGTCGTACCAAGTTCCTCCCGGTTCCTTCTCTCTCTCAGGGGCCCAGTCTTTTTCCGGAGGCTTGCTCTCCGTGACTGGAGGTGGAGGGGTGTGTGCATCCAGGACCCCCGCGTCGCGGTACACAGACCACTTAGACAGGTTCTGCACTGTTCCGTGTGGCAGCACCCTCTCGGCCGCCCACACATCCTCCTCTCCGTCCACCCCCCAGCGGGTGCTCCGAGCCCAGTGGCCCGAACGTGGCCCGTAGGGGGCGTCGGCGGCGTACTGTCCTTCATCGCCATGCATTCCCGTTGGCACCCTGTAGGAGGCGTAGCGAAGCTGCTGGTTTTGAATGGCCTCGCCTAGGTCTGGGTTGTGGAACCGCCGCGTGAGGACGGAGCCATCCGGAAGCCTGTGAAACAAGCAAGTGATGCGGGACAGGGGCAGTTGAGTGGGTTCCATCCACAAGAAGATCAGCCTACCTGCAAGCATCCTGGAGGATGCCTATACTGTAAATTGCTAATTTGTATATATTATTATATTGATTTTCTCTGAATGCAATTACATGGAAAGTTATACAAACTGAATTAAAGCATTTCTCAAATATTCCACTTGATGAGGATTTTGCTAAACACAGGTAACAGGTAAGCATTTACAGAGACATACACTTACAGTACCTATATCTGTGAATATTCATGTCCTCGTTCTGCAATGCAGCAGAGAGGTTTGGAGGCCTTGGTTTAGGCTTGCCTGACAGCGCAGACTTGTCAGAGAGTTTATAAAGGTCTGTGGAGCGCAGGTCCCGGTTAAACCTCAGCGCAGACCCAAGATTGGGCTTCTGTCCTGGGATGACCAGGGTGCCATCGGGGAGCCTGTACGACGCACCACGCATATTGGTGTTCTGAAGTGCCTGGAGTGGCAAGTCATTAATAAATCCCAGAGATTACAAGATTGCTCACCGAATCATTCAACCAATCCATATTATTTGAAAATGCATCCAAGGATAAGCAGGATAGAGATATTAACAATAATACATTAAAGGTGATGTCAGCAATTTTGGAAAATATTGTTTATATTTGAACTCAACAAAAACACCTCTCCCAGTCAGGTGATATTTGTTGAATTTGACATAATGTGAATTAGCTTACGATCACTGACTTCACCTTTAACTGGTGTTAGCTGAGACATACTTTAGACAGGTCAAGAGTAAGAGGTTTGTTTGGATTGATGATGACGGTTCCATCCGGCAATGTGTAGGACACTCCCTTCAGGTACGGGTTCTTGAGAGCAGCTATCAGATTTGGGCTCTTGGGTTTCCTAGGATCCAGTATCATGCTTCCATCCGGAAGGGTGTATGATGCATTCCTCAGTGCTGGGTTATTCAGGGCCTATATAAGATAATTTTTCAATTAATTTCAGCAAAACTAACGAATAATATAGAAGAATAATAAGTAAAAAAAAGATTTGCAATAGCCAGTTAGTTAGTTTGTAGCTACAGTAGATTGTCTACTATATTGTTATTAATTATTTACATCTGTTCTATTTAAATATGATTACTTTACATATAGACAGAAATTGTTTGAATTGTAAAAAACAGCAACTAACCTCGGCCAGCTTTGGTGAAATCGGCGCATTAGGGTTAGTTATCACCGTGCCGTCAGGCAGTTTGTAGGAGACATTTTGCATGGCAGGGTTTCTCAAGGCACCAGAGAGGTTTGGTGTGACAGGTTTTCTTGGATCAATGATGATCGAACCATCAGGCAGAGTGTATGATACATTTTTCAAGTAGGGGTTCTGAAGTGCTGCTGCAAGGCTTGGTGAGGAAGCTTGTGCGTTGGGGTTAATCAAAATGGTGCCATCTGGAAGAGTAAATGAAGCCTTGCGAAGTGCTGGGTTGTTCAGGGCCATTGCGAGATTTGGGGAAATAGGTGCCTAAATGAGGGAATAAAGAAGAATCTTAAAGAATTATAGTTGACGCAAGCCAGAATATTTAACGTTGACATCCATTTATAGTCAACTTCACTGCTGAGAAACTACTATTCTGCTGAAGGTTTTCACTGGGAAAATTATGTAGTTGAAAAAGCCACAATGAAAATATAGTTTTTTAAATTGGGAAACTCACAATTTATGCATGTAATCGGTCCTATTTCTGGCACTACAGTAATACTATTTTATCATGATTTTAGAGAGCTGCCTACTAAACTGCATTACAGTATAATCCTATTGAGAGGGGTTAGCTCTGGTTACTACTATCCAATAGGTTGTGCTATTAAACATGTATTTGATTTATTCCTAGTGTTTCCCTTTTTTCCTGTAATTTCCTTTGTCTGTATATGTCTGTCTCTTGTGATCGAGTAGAGTCCAGAATATGTGTCTGCCCAGCTCTTTCCACATAGTTATCTCTGAGAAAAAACCTGTGCAGTTGGACCAGAAAACGTCTTACAAACGTTTGTCTCTACTGTTGCCAGCCAGGTCAGGCCACTTTATGGACTCAGAAGTCACAGTTAGGGTACTGGTGAGTCAGTCTTCAATTTCTTTGTTACCCCAAACACATTTGCAATTTGAGGCTTAACTCATGTTAATGTTAAATGTTAAATCACCAATATTTTCCTCTCTTGGCACTAGTGAATTCTGGGGCTGATGAGAATCTAATAGACTTGAACAAGATTTCCCATGCCAGCATTGAGACAGAGCTGCTTTCCACTTCCCTATGGGCCAACACATTAGACGGGAAACCCGTTTCTCTTGTTACCCATCAGACTAACCCTCTTACCCTACACTTGGCCGGGAACCACAGAGAAGAAGATTTCCTCTTATCCCCTCTTCTCATTCTTCTGTAGTATTGGGTCAAGCACTGGCTATAGCTTCACAGTCCCCACATCGGTTGAACTGTAGCCACGGTAGAGTTGCAGCTACTTCTGTAATTCTACCTGCCTTTAGTCAGCTATAATAGCACCTGGGATAGTGGAAACCTCTCTGCTGCTCTCTCTGAATATCATGATATATATGACAGGCGTTCAGTAAACCCAGTGCTCTATCCCTGCCTCCTCATCTACCCCATCATTGTTCCACAGATTTTCTCCCTGCCTTCCAAATGGTTGTACAGCCTGTCCAGACCAAATAGGGAGGCGATGGAGGAACAGATTCATGATTTCTTGTCAGCTGGTCCTCCTTCTCACTGCTAGGGGCTGGGGTTTTCATGGTCTAAATAACTTAGCATTTAGAACTTGGCTCTCATCAGTTCAGCTTTTGAGCCACTTTGTGGAGCCAATATTTTCTCCAAGCTGGACCTCAGAAATGC
Source organism: Typhlichthys subterraneus (assembly GCA_027564835.1). Taxonomy (NCBI): domain Eukaryota; kingdom Metazoa; phylum Chordata; class Actinopteri; order Percopsiformes; family Amblyopsidae; genus Typhlichthys; species Typhlichthys subterraneus. Next base: position 13,028 of record JAODUH010054486.1, read on the forward strand.
TTACCCTCTTGTCAGGATCATAGAGGGACAAATGGAAAACTGAGTTTATATTGCCTTTTGGGCAGAGTACATCATTCCTTTTGGACTCATTACACCCCTGCAGTCTTCCAATCTATGGTGAATGACACTCTCTACAACTTCCTTTTACCACTCAGTTTTTGTCTACATTGACATCGACATCCAAAAGTATGGAGAAACCCGTTCTGTATGTCCGGCAAGAACTTTAAAGATTGTTGGACACTTTTTGTAGGCAGAGAAGTGTGTGTGTGTTCCATGTTGATGTTGTCTCGTTTCTGGGTTACATTTTGGAGATTGGCCACGTGAGAATGGACCCAGAAAAGTGGCGGTGGCCAAACCCACCTCCCTCAAAGAACTCCAATGTTTTCTTGGTTTTCGCTGCCTCATCATTCTTCTGGCCCCCCAAAACCGACTGGGCCTTCACAGCACTCAAGGAAGGCTTCACTTCTACTCCCATTCTCAATCATCCTGAGTTTTGAGCCTCATCATTGAGGTGGATGCCTCAGACACTGTAGTCAATGTCATCTTGTCTCGTTCCTCCTCTGATGAAGAAACTCCATCCCTGCACCTTTTACTCCCGTCAGCTCTCACTGGCCAAGAAAGATTATGATGTCAGTAACCGTAAGCTCTTGGCCATGAAACTGACCTTGGATGAATGAAGACACTATCTGGAGCGAGCTGAGCATCCATTCATTGGACTGACCACAATAAATTATCCTACATTCAGACCGCCAAGCCATTACAGACAGGTGAGCACTATTTTTTGCAAGGTTTAACTTAACAATCGATTATCATCATCATCACTTATCATAAGCCTAACGCTCTGTCCAACAGAAAATCCGCCCCTGCCCCTGACACCATCCATCCCCTCATCCTGCATTGTGGCTGCTGTCACTTTGTCAGGGTTCTGCCCGAGACTGGTGTGTGTTGTCACGCACTCCCCTCGGCCAATCTCCCTCACACAGCTGAGAGCCATGCATGGCCTTTCCTCCTTTCCAGTTGGTGCTCATCGCCACTCTTTGACTAGCCTACACATGCCTCCTCTTTCCCCTCACTATCTGTTGGATTGTTCCAGAATGTACGTATAGCCTGTTAGCCTGGTTACTGCAGAGCTCTCTTCATTGCCAAACATGTATTGACCCATGCCTGCCTGTAGATTTTGAGTATTGCTCAGTGGACTGGAATTTTAAATGTTTTTGGATTTTTCATTTATTCAACAGTGTTTCCTTTGTTTATTTAAATAATACATTCCAAATACATACAAATAATACAACACTCATCTGTGCTTGGGCACATTTCCTGCACTGTCCTGACATACTTTAGGTAAAGTCTATAATTAAGAAAGCTCAGCAGACCCAGACAGATTCAGGATCCGGTCCACCAATCCTGGATCGAAAAACGCCCAGCCCAGGGATGATATAGGTATGACAATGTGCTACTTAGCTCCCCTGTTCCCTGCCCAGGAAGAGGGGATTGCCATCCCTTCAGTCCATTGTCATCTCTAACATTGTCGCAAGGTGTGGAGGGATGGCCTGTCCAAAAGCCCCCTGGCCCCCCTTTGTTATGCTCTTTACTACCTATCTACTAAGACTGGGTATAAACAATTGTGAGATCACATCAGTTAGATCACTGATGTGACAGCACTGAAAGAGAGAAGGCATTTAGAAATCCAGCTGTCATTAGGAAATTGGGGTGTTACCTGATTTCTAGGGTCAATAATGGTGCCATCAGGAAGAGTGTAGGAGGCACCCATTAGATCCTTGTTCTGCATAGCTCTAGAAAGGTTAGGAGACTGAGGTATACGAGGGTCCTTGGCGTATAAGTTTGAAGATTTTAGGAACAGATAAGGAAAGTAAATTAGTTTTAGTTATATATGAATACTTGCATTAGCATGCTGTATTGTATATATTTATTCACACTGATCGTCAACGTGTACTTAGAATATACCTTATCTCATATTTTATTTGATCAAACACCACATTATTATTTAACTATTTGAATTACTTTAAGACATTATAAACAGAAAATAAAATATTTAGTTTTCTGCTAATTCTATATAGTATGTTCTATTATCTAACCAAAGACAAACTTTGACATCAGTTTGAAGACAATACCCTGATAAATGATCCATCTGGAAGCTGGTACGATGCACTGCGAAGCTGCTGGTTTTGCAGGGCATTGCCCAGCATTGGAGACGAGGGAGCATAAGGTGAAATCATGGTTCCGTCTGGAAGCCGGTATGAGGCACCCATCATCTGCCGATTTTGCAAGGCACTGCCCAACCTTGGTGATGAAGGTGCATAGGGTGAAGTCAAGGCTCCGTCTGGAAGCCGGTACGAGGCACCCATCATCTGCCGATTTTGCAGGGCACTGCCCAACCTTGGTGATGAAGGTGCATAGGGTGAAGTCAAGGCTCCGTCTGGAAGCCGGTATGAGGCACCAATCATTTGCCGATTTTGCAGGGCACTGCCCAGCATTGGTGATGAAGGTGCATAGGGTGAAGTCAAGGCTCCGTCTGGAAGCCGGTATGAGGCACCAATCATTTGCCGATTTTGCAGGGCACTTCCAAGCATTGGTGATGAAGGTGCATATGGTGAAGTCAAGGCTCCGTCTGGAAGCCGGTATGAGGCACCAATCATCTGCCGATTTTGCATGGCACTTCCCAGCATTGGTGATGAAGGCGCATATGGTGAAGTCAAGGCTCCGTCTGGAAGCCGGTATGAGGCACCAATCATTTGCCGATTTTGCATGGCACTTCCCAGCATTGGTGAGGAAGGCATGCTAGGATATGGTGAGGCCATGGTTCCATCTGGCAGCTGGTACGAGGCCTTCATCAGCTGCGGATTTTGCAGAGCACTGCCCAGCATTGGGGATGACGGTGGTGGGGGCCCATAGGGTGAGTGACTGAATTGCATAGGTGGCTGAAAAGATGCCTGACGTAAGTTTGGATTCTGCTGCAGTGCACGGTTCACCTGAGGCCCATGAAAAGTCTTGGGATGCGTCAATGGGGTTCCTACAGATGACATAGGGTGCAAGCCAGCCCGGTTCTGCAGGGCATCATGCAAGAGGGGTGCCGGATCCGGTTCAGAAATGTAATCATATGGAGTGACCACGGTTGAGCCGTACGGTGAGTGCAGGGACTCAGGCCGATAGGAACTAACACCTCTCAGTGCTTGGCCATGTTGCATGGCCCCGGAGAGCATTGGAGAAGATGGCACTGATGGTGCATATGGAGACTGAGGCCTCATAGGGGACACAAAGGATGCATCTCGCAGTGCCTGGTTCTGCATAGCACCAGACAGCATTGGAGATGAAGGAGCCATCGGCTGTTCATAGGGAGACATTGGTCTCTGGAAAGGAGAGCCATAGGATGCATCTTGCAGTGCCTGGTTCTGCATAGCACCAGACAACATTGGAGAGGAGGGGGGCATCGGCTGTTCATACGGAGACATTGGTCTCTGGAAAGGGGATGCATAGGGGGATGGTGCCTGCCCCATTTGGGAAGCATAAGAGGCCTGGCGTCTAACTTGATTGTGCATTCGACCAGATGGAATAGGGGAGCGCGGAGCCACAAACTGATCTTGTTGTTGCATGTACGGATCAGCGTATGGGTCTGGGGCGTAGGCAGGGTGAGGGGGTCTACTTTGGGGACTGCGTTGAGACGGTCGAGGGGAAAGACGGGGCGAAGCAGGGTGCTGCATGTGTTTCAGAGAGAGCTGTGGAGAAGGGGGCATCCTCCTAATAGACTGCTGGGCCATCAGCGGACGTCCCCGAGCTACGGGACGTGGAGTAAAGCGACCTGATTCACGTCTCCCCAGGGGCCGCTGGGACATGTGAGGGGAGTGGAAGGGGGAGGAGTAAAGGGAGTCTATCGTAAGTACAGAGGACCTGTTGCTTTGAATGGAGGATGCCCGGAATGGGGGTACATGATGGGTGGGTGGGGGCACAGGTCGTCCCCGGAGACCCATAGGGGAAGGTCTGACAGTACCCAAGGGCACGTTGCCTCTCCCAATCATCCTGGGTCTGGCCAATGGGGTCGGGTCTCTGAGTAACCTTGTGGAACGGCGGGAGAGGGTGGGTGAGGCGGTTGCAGGTCGAGGACCAGCTGGGGAGAAACTACGACGGGAAGGAGGAGGGGAGGGAGAACGCCTCCTGCTGACCTGGGGAGAGGGAGGGGGGGATGCTCGCCGAGGAGACGCAGGTGGCGGGGGAGAACCGCGGACCTTCCTCGCGCCAAACGGACTGCGGGCAGGGGTGGGCGAGCCTGGGGGACTCGGCCTCCTCATGGAGGCATGAGGGGAGGGTGGGGGTGAGCGCTGTCTCATGGAGGCTCTAGGCGAACCAGGGGGACTGCGTCGCCTCATGGATGCACGTGGCGAATGGTGGGGTGAGGGTCCCCGGATCTGTGACGGGGGTCTCTGAGGATGCATTCTGCTGGGCGGCAGGGGGGAAGCTCTGGGGGAGGCATGCGGTGACATCCGCCTTGACATGACTGACGGTGGTCTTTGGGCAAACCCAGAACGCATGGGTGGCTGTGGGGAGGGGCTTCGTCTCATTGCAGACATGGGGGAGGCCATCGGGGAGGCCATCGGGGAGGGGCGGCGGTGCATCTGTGGGGAGGGTAGCATGACCGAGCGGCGGGATGGAGTGGGAGATGGTTGCAGTCGACGAGGGGGGAAGGGGGACATTTGTGCCTGCTTAATAAGCATGGCGGTTGGCGTGGGGACCATGGGGAGTCCATAACCTTGTTGTGACATCATCATCTGTTCAGACATCATCTGCTGCTGTGGAAACAAAACCAAAAGCAGTATTATTCACAGTGTATACAACAACCAAATCACAATTTATTCTGCCCGTTTTAATTATGATAATAGTTTTGACTAGGGCTGGAACAGAATACCTTTTGGGTATTCGTTTGATGAGTAGGCATTCGGTTTTCAATTTTGGGATTCAAATATTGCTAAATCTGAGGCCATGCTTCTCAGCCGGAAACCGATGGAGTGCCTACTCCAGGTAGGGAATGAGTCCTTACCCCAAGTGAAGAAGTTTAAGTACATCGGGGTCTTGTTCGTGAGTGAGGAGACTATGGAGCGGGAGATTGGCTGGAGAATCGGAGCAGTGGCAGCTGTATTGCAATCGCTTTATCGCACCAGAAGGCAAAGTTTTCGATCTACCAGGCAATTTTTGTTCCTACCCTCACCTATGGTCATGAAGGGTGGGCCATGACCAAAATAACAAGATCACAGGTACAAGAGGCCGACATGGGTTTTCTCAGGAGGGTGGCTGGCGTCTCCCTTAGAGATAGGGTGAGAAGCTCAGCCCTCCGTGAGGAACTCGGAGTAGAGCCGCTACTCCTTTGTGTCGAAAGGAGCCAGTTGAGGTGGTACGGGCATCTGGTAAGGATGCCCCCTGGGCGCCTCCCTTAGGAGGTGTTCC
>JAODUH010054497.1:0-18478 GCA_027564835.1 Typhlichthys subterraneus
TATATAAGCTTATAGGGTATTTGTGTAAAAACCAGTCACCGCTGTACCGAAAATGTACCGAACCGTGACTTCTGTACCGCAGTGTGAACCGAACCGTGACTTTTGTGTACCGTTACACCTCTAATATATATATATATATATATATATACACACACACTTAATACAAAGACATTTGCGCTTTATTTGGCCAGTGTCCATTTCTTCACTATTGCTATTCCTCTGTTGTTGTGTTTCACAAGCTTTTCCCTACTTTTACATTACTTTCCCCTATAATTATATTCATTGTCCCTCCATTGCCTTCACCCCACTTGTCTTTCTCTGGATTGCTCTTTCTTTTTCCGCGTCTGTTTTCCTTCACCAACATCCAATTATCTCTTCCCTCACTGGAGAGAAGAGAGAGAAAAGAGGGAAGGTTCATATTAGATAAACACTCCTTGCCATTTCATAACATCGGTAAGCTCTAGCTCTCCCTCAGTGACCATAAGCCAAGAGATGTATATACGATGTACCAGTCATTCCCATTATCTGGCCTCAATGCAGGTGCAGATATTGTACAGTGGATGATGAAGAATCTGGCCATTGAGGATCCAGGTGAGTGTTTGTACCACACTGACCTTATCATGCTCAAGGCTTTAGCCAGCCTCCAATAGGTGACAGCCGAGTCTTAAAGGGGATTTATACCTAATACAGGCTCTGCACTTTGCTCTGTGAACACATGGAATGCGTGGATCACTTTATGATTGACTCTATAGCTCTCTGAGTTAGGCAGAATAGTCATCACATTACACCTCACACATCACACCTCAGGTTAAGGAGATTTCCATGTGAAATGTAGGCTGTACAGCCCTTTGAGACTGCAACGTGATTAAGGGCTATATAAATAAAATTGACTTGACTTGACATTATACAAGAGTTGCTTCAACAAACTCCCTTGGTTGATTTCACGTCTCAAGTAGTTCATGTTATGTACAGTATTATCTTTTGTATACTTAAATTAATTGTAATGAATCCATGAAGGCTTCCCATTCACGGTTATGATTTTATCATCTGCTTTCTAGATGTGACATTCCCAGAAAATGACATCAGCCTGAAACAGCAGTGGTAGCTCCACCAGAAAGGATAGCCATAACTATATATACAGTACTGTATTGAGTCCATAGATCTTTGGTTTGGAGTTGATTACGTGCTTCACCAAGATGTCCCCAAAATGTCCTAGTTTATCTTCTCCCATTATGACTAGAATACAATATTTTAAAGATGAATTCCAAGCGTGTACCATATGTGTTTAGTAAGGAGCTGACATCTTACAGTTGTGCATTCTCTTCCCACAGCTGAAGCCATGCACATTGGCAGCCTCATAGCAGCTCAGGGATACTTCTTCCCCATCTCCGACCACGTCCTCACCCTCAAAGACGATGGCACGTTCTACCGTTTCCAGGTCAGCAGAAATATTTTTTGATCACCCAAAGTTTTATAGCAAACTATTTTTACAATGTATTGAGCGAAAGAAGGCCGAAATGAAGAAATTGAGAAAATGTTCTTCATTTCTTAATTTCGGGCTTGTGATTGTCACAAAAGCTTATTAATTCTATTAACAAAATAATTGGTAAGAAAATATGCTTATCTATGCTACCCAAGTACGGACCTCCAAATGAAACTAATATATTTTCATATAAAAATTATTATTTTTGCCTCAGACAAATGTATACCATACTTTCAAAACCAGGAACATACCTGATAATCATGCCCGATGCCAGGCAGATATATATTATATATGGTATTATATACACTCCTTTGTGTGTGTGTGTGTATATATATATATAGTGAAAGGACTTCTTAAAGACCTCTGACATAAACCTGTGTTTCCAGACTTCCAGTGCTAGGCAGGGGGTCCCATGACCCTATTAAAAATGAACGGTGGTCTGTTGAAATATTCATCAGGTGCGGCGAGCAGCTAAGGCTGGTCCCAGACAGGAAACAAAACGACAACAAAAACACAATACACAATGAGCCATTAAAGTGGTGGTAATAAAGTCGCAGATTAATCATGTAAGACCAGAAAATGTAAGACATTGTTAACCAAAAGGTGTTAATCGTGTTTCCGAACCCTGCGGCAAAGCAGTATGGAATACTGTGATCTACACCTATAATCTTGTCTGTTCCCCTTCAGAGCATCTCCTTATGGGGAGGAGGGGGGGGGGCGGTCTCCTTCGCAGCCAGTTTAAATAAAGTAGACTGTTGTGCGCTCTGACCGTGGCTACTTCAAAGCCAAGTAGAACTGGAGACCTGGAGGAGAGGAGGTGGCCAAGAGGATGTGAGGAATAGCAGAAAAGCTTCCAAAAGATAATGTGCATTCATTAGCATTGTATTGCAGCTCAGGGAAATGACTTGTAGTAAGAGACAAAGAGAAACAGAGTGAGAGGGAAAATCAGCCCTAATGTCTCCCTCCTCCTCATCCAATCAGCTGTCATGGATGGTTAATTTATTGTTTTTCTACTGCTATCTCACTTCATTGTTACATTTCTTTTGTTTTACGTTGTTCTAATGTTCATATTGTGTTGCTTGCTTCATTACTAAATGTGTCTTTGTTGCAATAGCACGCACCCACACACACACACGTACTGTACTGTATGTGTGTGCACAGTAGACAAACAAGGGCACTCATAGAGGTCATCATTATCTGGCTTACATTTAGAAAAATAAGTGAAGCAAGAATATTTATACCCTTCTCAATTGTCTTCTGGTGTTTCAACATTCCAGCATTTAGTTTTTTACAGGAGAGTTAGTGGAGGTGGAGAGGCTCAAGGGTTTATCCATTCACACGTTGTCAATATTGTCTTTCAGGCTCCATATTTTTGGCCCTCCAACTGCTGGGAGCCTGAGAACACAGACTATGGTACGTGTGAGTGTTGTAAAGGGACAGCTATTCATGTGTATAATGGGTTGACAAACTAATTGTATTGGAAAGTTTCTTTTCCCCCAGACCACTAACCTTGATGAAGAATAAAGCAATAAGATTGTGAAGCTATTATCAGGTGATAAGATAACTGTGACAAAATTATAATATTTGTGCATATACTTTTGCAAAGGAAATAGGCTTAGTGAAGTTTGTAAGTCATGTTTGGCACAAACATGACTACAGATCCTGACAAGATTGCAATGCATAACTGGTTAAAACGAGTGTTTAATATGTCTGGCCTGTCAAGACTAGGTTGAGTCTAATATTATGGAATATTTCATATAAAATATATGCATAACACAGAATATTTCATGTATACGGATTAAACTGAGTGTTGATCATAAAATATACAGTAGGCATAACACAGCATAATGTAATGTAGCACAATGTAGCATAGCATTCTGTTAATGTAGGTATACATACAGTATACAGTACTGGTAGCTACTGTATAAACAACCATGGGGGGCCAGGCCAGGAATGTCACATACCATACCAGAGGACAAATGGACGGATGGATGGATGGATGGAGGGTTGACATTCCCTCTCTCTCTCTCTCTCATTCTCTCTCTCTCTCTCTCTCTCTCTCTCTCTCTCAGCCATCTATCTCTGCAAAAGGACGATGCAGAACAAGACCAGACTGGAGCTGGCCGATTACGAGGCTGTGAGTGTTGTTTTAACCCAGCTGTTTTCTAAGTGTGTGCCAATCCCTGGGACTCACACCTGAGAACTGTTTTAATGTCATGTTTCAAACTGCTGCCACTGTTGATGTATTACATACTGTACTGTATGTGTTATTGCTATATGATACTGATCATTGAAGTTGGTAATAGTTCTGTGAAACATTTAGAAACAAACTGAAATTGAATACTGCTGCTCCGACCTATGACCTGCTAGTATTGATCGCCATGACACCAGGCAGGCCATAATCACACAGCAGATCAGATCTAAGGTGCATCTCAGTGAAATGCATGACTTAATAGCATATTGTGGTTTCTCCCCCTCCAACAGGAAAACCTTGCCAGGCTTCAAAGAGCTTTTCCCAGGAAGTGGGAGTTTATCTTTATGCAGGCTGAGGCCCAGGTCAAGTAAGTGTGTGCCGTTGCTATGGCAACCCATGAAAACGACTGCGCACAATCATTCCAATCACACCTGACCAACAGTCTCTGTGTGTTGTACAGAGTGACCTCACTATACATGTAATGTGTTTTGCCCTTCTTGTATAGGTGCAAGAAATATGTGATCTGAAATAGAAGGTCATAACGCTCCACACCATCTGACAGATGGTGTAAAATGGTAGTTTGTAAGAGATAGTATGTGTGAATTACATCAAAGACATTATAGGAGAGCCAGACCAATAGACTATAAATTAATAGAACTCTATGGGAGAGTCGGTAAGGGCAAAATATGGCTTTTGGAAGGGGCAAAGTCACCAAATATCTTAAACGGATCAGATTTGACTTGTTATTGTAATCATGCAGTTTGTATGTGTACTGTATGAAGTGCAGTTATGCTCTATCCCCATTCATTTATATACAGTCTCCCTAATAACTGCCCAGAGGCATTACCAAGATGGCTGCCGAGTCAACATACATACATACTTAGATTACATGTATTTCTAATACAAATGGCTGAGAGATTCCATTTGCACGCACATGCCCAATGGCCACATTGATGAGTTTCTGCATGTTAAGTGCTGCAACAAATTTTAAGAACATTTCAATGGAACACAATATGAAATGCGTGCTGGCACTGTTGATATAGCATAAAAATGATGCTTGTGTGATATGGTTTGGACCAATTTGACCATGAGTCACAGCTTTCACATGCAGCTGGTTAAGATGGATAATCTTAGCCTCCTTACTGGCCGTTGGTTTACTTTGACCGTGTGTTGAAGAGCAGGCATGAATACATAACAGCGGATGTCTCTCCTTTCCAGGATCGACAGGAAAAAAGACAAAACGGAGAGAAAAATACTTGACAGCCAGGAGAGGGCCTTCTGGGATGTCCACAGACCTGTGGTATGTCTGTTTGTGTATACACTGTACTGTGTGTGTGTGCGTGAGGGCTAAGAGGTCGCGTGTGACTCACCTTCTAGCCCTGCTCACCTGCGCTGAGCTGATATTCATTCATTTTGATTCATTTACTGTAATTCTAGACTTCACTTTAGGCCTAGCTTTGTCTATATAGGCAGTGAGGCAGAGAGCCGTGCCTGCTAATAGAAACCCTCTTGCTGATACTTACGGCGCAATGCTCCCCCTGCAGCAAATGCATATCACTGCTGTGGGTTTCTGTGGGTTTTGACAACATTAATAAGTATTTTGGACAAATACTGGACCATAAGGATGTCATCCCATGCGCCTTGAAAGAGAAAATACATTAAAAGCCAGACTGTTGACTGTGTGTGTGTGCGTGCGTGCGTGCGTGCATCCAGCCTGGATGTGTCAACACCACAGAAATGGACATCCGGAAGTGTCGACGCCTCAAGAACCCCCACAGAGTGAAGAAGGTATATGCAGCAGTTTACTGGTACTTACTGTAACACTGAACTGATATAAGGGATAATAAACACAATACATCTATTGTAATGCTTCAGCCGGCACGTGTTGTTGCTTTGTTTAATCCCGTCGTTTCACTACAACACACACTGTAGCATCCCCAGAAACGACTAGTCTGTTTCTAACTGTTTATTTCCCTCTCCCTCGTGTTGCTACAGTCAGTGTACGGCGTGGTGGATGAGACAGCCCAGTCCCACAGTCCTGTGCACACTCCGTCCCACCACTGCAGGAAGGGCACCAAGGAGGATGTGGAGAAAGAGGTGCTTCTCAGGTCTTATATAAATCAGCAGCTCTGTTTGGGACACTGGAAGTCCCACGACTCCACCAACATTGAGGCTGAGCCCTCAATGACATGGTCTGTTCATAAACACGTTGGGGTTTCTCTAATAAGTGAAGAGGCCCATCATGCACCCCGCAAATTTCGATAAGGTGTATGGGTTCCAACACAAGGGTAAATCAAAACTTAAGAAGGACAGAACGAGAATGTTAATGAGTTTATTTATTACTAGCTGTAAATCATGATCTCACTGAGCCTATGGGTAAAATGTTGCCTCGATAACTTGTTACTTATAAGTAGAGTTGAATGCCTTGTGCTCCCACACTGGTTTTTCACTGATGTAGGGCAGAGCTTAGCTGCTGCTTTTGTTCATACTCACAAAAACAAATGGTAGAATGTTCTGTATGTGCGTCAGGAATATGTCCTGAGATCTAGCCAGCAGAGCTGAAAAGCAAATACTTAAGTACTGTATTTATGCATCTTTTTCAGGTATTTCAAGATTTATTTTTCTGACAAATTTTGACTTTTACTCCTTACAGTAACACAAATATCTGTACTTCCTACTCCTTCAATTTTCAAAACAGGCAAGTTACTTTAGAGTTAATGCAACAATTGAGAGGAATTGTTGATTTATCTTGCATAATTGTGCACCTTCTAAATAACATCAAAACTGATTTTAACCTAAATATATTAGACAAAAACTGAAGAAAATACTTTCCCTGGTTGGCCTATTTGTGAAAATTAAGTAAATTACGTAACAATACAAAACAGACCAGAAAGGGTCTTTCAGTTCATATTACGGATACCATGAGCTCCACAGTGTAGGCTACTGTAATTCATTCAGATTTACCAGAATAGGCTATTATAAATGAAAAATAAGTGACAAATCTGGTGACTATTTTAACACCATCCACATATTTAGCTAGTCATCTCTATCTTCTGCATTTAGCAAGAGGCTCTCACCTACATCAAATCACATCGTATGTCATCTTGGGCAATACACTGGCAGATAAATAATATTTTGGCATGCCTGATTCATTCTTGGCATTAAGATACAATGGGAAGCAGCTGTGGTCTAATTGTTCTAAATATTATAAAACATGTTAGATTTGTAATATACAATATTTATATCAGATCAACTATTTGGCCTATAGGCTGTGAGAAAACAATCCATTACATTTTAAAAATGTACTGTAGGTCCAAAGCAAATAATCCAGTTTAGCCCACATATACTCTTGTGCTCATCATGTGAAGAGTTTTATGGTCCTAGCAATTGTAATACACAATATTAGGAAATATTATAATAACATTATTTAGATTATACTTTATTATATTATTAAAACATTAATGTCCTCTCGAGGTTCAGCTTTTGCCCAGAAACAGCCTGTACAAATGTAATTTGAACATTTGTTACTCTTTACTTTTTAATATTCAGTACATTTCAGTGCCTGTACTTTTGTACTTTTACTTAGGTACAGTTGAATCAGTACTTGTACTTTTAGCAAAGGATTTTTTTTTTTAAAGTATCTATACTTTTACTTAAGTAAAGACTTTGTGTATTTTTGACACCTCTGCCAGGTACATTAGATAAACAGTGTGGACAGGGCAGGGGGCACTTTATTTTTTTGCTACATTAATATGAGTTATTGCAGACCAACCATGGTGTTATATTTTCTTCAGATATTGTTCCTGAATGCCCAGCTGGACAGACACTGTATGAAGATGTCTAAAGTCGCTGAAAGGTACTATCACTAGACCTCTTATCCAGTGGGGGGTGTCAAAGCTTGGCTGACATTAATATTGAATATGAACAAGAAGAATGGGTACATTTGTATGTATGTCAGCTCCAGCAGGTATTAGCTGCTTCATCCTGGCTGTGTTAGTGCTGTGCCACACACCGCTATGACTCCAATGCACAAAAGCACCTGGGGCGAAAGTGCTACAGTGCGTTCTGCTCGCACGCTGTACCCAGTATTTCAATGTGAGAGGAAGAGGAACTTTGAAAAGTGTTATTTTAAGTGGAATACTGGGCATTTGTAGTGTCCTGTATCTTTCACTTATATTTAGCCTTATAAATAATACAATGTTAGTATTAAGTACCTATAACACATACTGTACTGTAAATAGTAAAAATGAACATACTGGGTTTTTTTTTTAACCTATATCCGTTCTTTATTTTTCTCTGTTAGTCTAATATGTTACACAGAGCAGTACATGGAGTACGACCCATTTGTGACCATTCCAGAACCTTCCAACCCCTGGACAAGTGATGATTGTTCCTACTGGGAGCTGGAGGCCAGGTACTGCATGAGCAACACATACTCAACCATGCCAAACACATTACAGTACAAGGACTGCGGACATCATGCAGCTCTTTGTTTTCAGGCATCACACTACACATGTTGGCACTGCAACAAACAAATCTAGAATATGGCCCAACGTCTATTTCAAAACAACAACATGTAACCATATTACAGACTGTCTTAAAATAGAGATGCTTTCTTAATCTATGGATGTGCTACAGCAGACATGGACAGGCCTCTCAACAGAGTTGTTTGATTAGATGTTTGTGACAAACACCCTTCGCAATGGGGAGAGATGGGAAAGGGAGTCTGTAAAAGACCATTCACAGTGAGAACACACAAGTTGTTTTAATTTGAAGAGAGACTCGTACTATATTAGAAATGAATATGAAGTATCTTGTGTGTACTGCATAGATAACGGTTGTGGTGGTAGATCAAACACCTCATCTATTAATGGTAATGTATGCATCAAACACTGTAGCTAAGACAACCCACTCTCAACACCGTGCCGTGACCTTTAAGCTCCCATCTGCGCTGAATGTTTGCCTTCTATCGACTTTGAAGGGTTGAGCACAGTTCTCCCATTAGAGGTGTGGCGAGGTGTTGCACAGGACTTTCACAGCTAATTAGAGTAATTAGACGTTGGCTGAAGGTTTATATCCCACGTGTGACAAATAGCCCCGCTGCTGAATTTCCTCATTTCGGCCACCTACATCAAATGAAACACTTCAACGTATCATGTGTTGTGTAGGCACATTACTGACACACTCTTTTTTTTTTAGTTATCTACACATACAGAGGCTGATTTAGTATTGTCACTGATATCAGTCAACATGGTCGCTCCCCTCAACTCCACTATTATCCTTGAGCTAGGCTGGCATTAATCAGTGCAGACATATCATCATTGTGCCTAATGTAGCTTAATAACTCAGATGAATTGATTAATTAGGGGGAAAAAAAGTCCTGCAGAGATATTAAAATGACTGCATGTCAAATGAAGGGTCTTTTTAATACGGAACTTTCCAGACACCAATATTGCACCACCATTTGCTCTCATGGGCTTCTCAGTGGCTAATCAGATTTTGGATTTAATGTGCCACTAATGTCCCATTTCCTATCACTATTGAATCTTCTGTGAGGCCTCACCTCAATGTTAACTCCTGCTGCTGTCACTCAGCAGAAATAGAAGAGCTCACACCTTGGAGCTCCTTTCAATGCCTGTTGCTACTAACCCACTGCTGCTGCTGTGTGTCTATGCATGTGTCTCCCCTGCCCATTCCCCCTGTGTGTCCGGGCAGCAAGGAGCCCAGTCAGCAGAGGGTGAAGAAGTGGGGCTTCTCTCTAGACGAGGCGCTGAAGGACCCCGTCGGCCAGGAGCTCTTCCTCAAGTTCCTGGAGTCAGAGTTCAGCTCCGAGAACCTGAGGTCAGAGCCTGCACTCTGCTGCCCCCGCTGGACTGGAGGCACCCTGGGAGGGAGGGAGGGGAAGAGAGAGAGAGAGAGAGAGAGAGAGAGAGAGAGGCTGAAGGATAGCGTGTAGTGTAGATCACACCTTTGTTAAACCTGGCATACACACAAATTAAGGATATTTCTGTATGTAAATCATAACAAAAGCAACAATGTACTGTGTGTGTGTGTGTGTGTGTGTGTGTGTGTGTGTATGTGTGTGACAGTTCAGGACAAAGCCAGAGGCTAGACTAGGAAGATAGCATGGAGGTCACTGATCTTTCTCATGAGAGCTACAGGGAAGATTTAAACACACACACACACACACCGTACAGTATATACCTTCAACACTATCGTCCACACTCTCCTTCCGGGCCTGTAATTGTTTTGGCTTTATGAGGATGATCATGATGGAGAGAGACATCCCCAGCGGTGCTTCCCTCCATATTACACAGCCAGTCCACAGTACAATATCCACTAGATGGATAGAATGTAATATTGCTTACACTCGGCTCTCTGCTACGGTATTTGGAGTTCTAGCAGTTTTTCTTCATTCTGACTCACACACATTTGTCATACTGTTATGAGGTGCAGCTACATTCTCACAGAGATTGTGTAGAGTGCAAGAACCTTCTTTAACATGGTTGAAACACGCATTTGTCAAATTCATTGAATATGTCCTCATGTAAACACAAAGTGGTGCAGACCGCACCACACAACACCAGCCTTGGCAATGCGTGTGTGTGTGTGTCCAATGTGGGAGAGGGAGGGGGTTGCAGGTCTTCCGAGTGAGCGAAATGTGATGTTGAGTTCACATATCGGCAATCTTTTTCCAGCATTGCATACTTGCTTACATACCTTTAATTGCCTGAGGTGCGTTTGATTGGCTGTGCGGGCAGGTTCTGGCTGGCGGTGCAGGACTTCAAGCGCCGGCCTCTGCAGGAGGTGGCAGAGAGGGCGCAGGAGATCTGGGCGGAGTTCCTGGCCGAGGGGGCGCCGAGCTCCATCAACCTGGACTCCCACAGCTACGAGCGCACCAGCCACAACCTCAAAGACCCCGGGAGGTACAGCTACGAGGACGCGCAGGTTAGCACGCACGCGCACGCACATACACAGAAGTGCCTAAGGCCGCGTGTCCACCAAAGCTTTTTTCCGCGGCTGAAAGCGCCAGTCGCTCTGCTGTAAAAACCGAACTGTCAGCGCTAGGAAGCGCTTTTGGAAGCGGAGCGTTTTTTCAGCTGAGACGCTTTGGTTGCTATGAAACAGAATCTCCGTGGGAATTCATATGTTGCAAATAAATGATAGTTTGTGTTTTCAACAAATTATTTCATTTGTAATATTCTATACATTATTGTTTGTGTTAGTATTGTTGTGGTAGTCTGGGGATATCAACGGACTATCAATTTCTCCATTGCTGCTGTCATTGTGTGCAAGAAGTAGGACTTGACGGTTGCTCGTAGTATTTGTCCCACCCCTTCACCGCTGCGATTGGACGGCTGGGGAAACAGTGACAGTGATGGGTGCGGCGTTTCACCCAAAGTTGAAAAATTTTCAACTTGAAAAAACGCTCAGTGCCCGGCATTCGGCGTGGAAAAAACGTTCAGCGCCACGCTCTGACGTTTTTAGAAGCCTGGGAAAATGCGGCGCTCCCATTGGAATCAATTGAAAAATAACACTGGCGTGAGAAAAAAACGCTTTGGTGGACACGGGGCTTTAGTGTAAGAAAGCA
The DNA here is from genome assembly GCA_027564835.1 of Typhlichthys subterraneus. Lineage (NCBI taxonomy): Eukaryota > Metazoa > Chordata > Actinopteri > Percopsiformes > Amblyopsidae > Typhlichthys > Typhlichthys subterraneus. The sequence continues at coordinate 11,269 of JAODUH010054497.1, forward strand.
GGGTCCACCCACACATGTATTTTGAGGTAATTATGCACACTATGACTCTAATCTCAGGGCTTTATAATTGCTTTTTATGACTACAGTTTCATTAAAATGTTCTGCTCAAGTGCAGCCTTAGAAAATGGGTGAACATGTTTCTTTCGAACATGATCACTGCTCTGTGTATACATGTGTACTGTGTGTCTACATCTGATCAGTCAAATATTTCATTCAGCCTGGCAAAGGAAAAGTGAAAAAACTAGGCAATATTTATTTTTTCTGTTGGCACCAAAAAGGGAAAAATACAGTTTTAAGCTTTCAGATGATGATGGTGGTGTGTGTGTGCACACACACAGGGTTTACATGTGTTTGTGTTTCTGAAAATTGGGCTGTAACGGTTTGTTATATCGTCTTGTCTGCCATATGACTCACTCGTCTGAGCACCAGTTAAGGTGCTGTATGTAGCAGCTCCTACCGGTGTTGATGACAGCCATGCCTATGATGAAGATGAAGATGATGATGATTGAGTGGATTGAGCTAATGCTGGACACCTGCAGGTCGATTAGGCCTATTGACGTGTCACTGATCTGCGATCAATCTGCGTCCCAGAGCCCGGTTTGAGTTTCATTTGGCTATTTAGCAGGCGTGACACACCACAGACAATAGCTTTGTTCTCATCAGACACAGAGATAGCATTAGTCTTGTTCAGTTGAGCACCGTCTTCAAGTTCACTGAACATGACAAGACTCCAACACCCCAGGTCTAATCAGCCAGAATGATTGAAAACACATCTTATATGCTGATCCATATAATATACTGTGTTGTACAATAGCCTAATATATATTCATTTGTTATGTATTGTCTTATTGAACACCAAATCATTAGAACACAATGAGTCAATTATAACAATGTTACAAATTACATAATGACACCAAGTACTGTTCCAGTTCATTATCAGCATTGAGAGAGAGAGAAAGAGAGAGAGATGAATGAAGAGATTATTGCCTGTCAATTATTGTTGCCATAGCGTTGGAGCTCCTTTCTCCCTCTGTGACTGTCACATTGGGTTTGCCGTGGCTCACGTTATTAGCACAGCTGCACAGCACTGGACTGACCAACCCACCCCCTGACAAACACACCGCCATACTGTTTGTTTACTCTCTCGTTCTCTCTCTGTGTGTGTGTATGCGTGTCTGTTTTCAGGACCACATTTACAAGCTGATGAAAAGTGACAGCTACCCGCGCTTCCTACGCTCCAGTGTGTACCAGGACCTCCTAATCGCCAGGAAGAAGGTATCACTGTGTGTGTGTTTGTGTGAGTGCCTGAACATCTCTGTTCATGTCTGTGGGTCCCGCCCTAACAGGTTTATATGGAGACATAGATGTCAGTCAAGTGGTGTTTGTACATGTCCACACAGTCTTGAGGAGAGGCCCCTTTAAAACGTAACTCCTGGGTAGACATACAGGCTTAGGTAGCTGCTGTGTTCACAATAGTACGTTCAGGTGAACACTAGGGATGGCATGATCCGATTTTCCAGTCCCAAAACCGATACCTGCACTTTAGGTATCGTCCGATACCGATACCGATCCAATTCCAGTGTTAAATTAAACTGTATCCCTCACTGTGACTGAGTGTGGCCTGGGTAGGTTAGACATGGATGACGCTTGACAGTAGACCTACGTGTGTAAATTAATTGAATTGGATCAGCCCCATGGATCGGTTACAACTGTCCAATTGTCACCGATAGCGATCCAGCTATTTAAGTCAGTATGGGACCGACTTCCGATCTCAGTATCGTAGCGGTGCCATCCCTAAACAACAGGCGTGAGCTGTGTGAATGAGGCTGATGAAGGAAGCTAAAACTCTCTCCTCCATGTCCCCCGGTGGTCCCAGCCTGAGGTGGAGCAAGGCCGACGCACCTCGCTGGAGAAGTTCACCCGCAGCGTCGTGAGTAAACTCCCCGCGCCCACGCCTAGCTGCCTACACACTGATAGCATATGACGACACGTAGGTGGGCCGCAATGTTTCGCCACATGCGTTTACGGCTGCAGCTTGTTTATAGTCGTCAGAGGGAATAAAGCCATGTCTCTGGCGGCTGGTTGAAAGGTGCTGCTCTGTATCAAGTAGAACTAACTTCAGTGCTACTCTGCAGTGGAAACGCTGGCTAGGATCAATGTGTATAAGGTCATGCTAACAGAGCGATGTATGAGTGTCCTCCTGGGCTCATTAGTCCAGTCTTTTACCCTTTGCAATAGCCCGTACTGTATCATGTTGATTTATACAGTATCTGCAATAACCCAGTGCTCCCTTAAGTCGTATTTCTGATGTGTTGCTAGTTCCAGATACGTTTGTTTTTCCTTGTTTCTTTCAGTTCCTCTTTAATTTCCCACATTCTCAGCCAGGTTGCCTGAGTGAGAGCTTTTAGCTGCCAGCATTGTGACGGCTGCCTGTCTGTTACCTTCCAGGGCAAGTCACTGACTGGCAAGCGGCTGACAGGCCTCATGCAGTCTTCTTGACACAGCGTGGACCTGTAGCCTGGACCAGACGCCCAGAGGTGTCTGCCCGTCCCTCCGGTGGGGGTTGTGGGGGGGGGGTCGGGGAGGGAGCCCAGCCCCTCCCGCGGTGGTCGGAGGCACGGGACACGTTTAAAGCGACCTCTGGTCAGTTGACGAGGACAGACAGCATGCAATAAGTCACCCACGCCTGAAGTCAGGACAGTGCTGTCGCTGGGTAGAGGATAAGATGCAGTGGAAACACTGCTACGCTCTGTGGGGAAGGGGGGGAGGGGAGGGGGGTCAATTAAACCTGTCAGTTACTTCCTCTGTATCTATCTATATTTATGTTAATATGCCACATGTTAATGGACCTCTCCTGTACTTAGCTATCAACAATGGAATGCTTGAATGCCTTGACTGACGTCTACAGTGGGACACAGTTAGGGAGCTGTCTCATTATACGTGAGGGGAAAGGGTTTGGAATGGGAAACACGGCACATACTAGACATAAATGCCTGCTTGCTTTAACATGGATGGGTGCGTTTTTTCAATATAGATTCATTTTTCAACAGCGGTGAAGAAGAATGTTCCACATCTACAGATTGCCTTCAACTATTTACTTTGCACTGTGCATGATGCCACATTATCTTGCCATGCATTAAGAGCTAATCTGAACCGTCCTAATGTACAGTAGTAGGCTACATCGTCACATTAGAACACGCAAACCTGAAATCACTGCCATACCAATGGAGTTGAACTGTGGGCTTATTGGTCAAATGTATTTCTCTGGGTGAGTTTGCAGTATGCACCATGAATACTTTTTTATCTTCTAAACATTCCAATACCCTGGTCTACGCCTGCACTCTTGAGATTGAGTGGGAGGTCCATGTTTCACTGTAAATGCAACAATCACCATAAAAGGGGGAATGCACAAAATATATCCATCATTTATTCACCAGTGCATCGTCCATCACAGGAATTAGAACTAGTAAATGCTACGAACTGATGCACACCTGTCACATACTGTACATTGCAGTGGTGCTGAAACTCAGTAGATACATCAAAAGGGGTAAGCTGTCTAAATATTATGCTGTAATATTATATGTAAAGACAGTTCTCCAAAGAATTGTGGAAAAGTAATTGGAATAATAAAGAATGATCTACCTACTAGAACATCTTGACCAGTTTTTCAAAGTCACATAGTACCAACTAGCGGTTTTGCAACATTATTACTGAAATATAACAGGATGTCACCTGCTTTACTCGGACAAAGCTCATAATATACTGTACAGTATACAGTGTCATACTGTATTACTATAACAGCATGTTGTGTCTTGTCAAAAGCATGCAGTACAATATTAAAATGTACCTTTGTGGGCTTCTAATGAGCATACAGTACCATATCAATGTTCAGACTTAATATATGGACATTTGTGTAGCCTACACTGACATTCATGCAAATCCATTAAATTAATCAAATGGAATTGATAGGGGATTATATTTTAAAAATAAATAAAAATACAACATACAAATGTTTTCTTATTCACCCTGACCACTGTATAAAAATATGTTACTACTACTACTTACTAATGACTAAGACTTTTATCCAAAGCGACAATGTGCAGAGCTACCTACAGAAAACCCTAACTATGCTGCAGAATGACTAAATGATGGCATAGAAACATTGAATGTGATTAGGGTGCATCAGGTTCCTGGATATGATCATGGCTTTGTACCGTAGGCTATAATCTACACCAAATGAAATGCAGCAAGGGTGATGCACACATTGGTTAATTTGGACAATATGCCCTTAAATACATCCACAAATAAATCACAGTGAGTAAAAGCTATAGTATAAACATATGAAAAGGTATTTTACAATCCCACTCACCACAAACACCGTAAGTTTAAAGGAACTATTCAGCAAACCATTTTCTGTCCATCCAAGGACCTATGCACGATTAATTTATGAATGAAGAGGGACATCTGTCCTATATGTAGTTACGACTCCACTGAAGGTGTAATAAGCATTTACCCCAAAAACGGTTTTTCAAGTCTTTGTCTGCCACCTAGTTGCCTAGTTGTGTCGATGCAGCTATTTAGTACTATGGTCTGTAAGTTAAAATTAGATTTGGAGCTTCACACAGTCCATCTAGTTAAAAATAGCTTTGTACCCACCTGCAGTTTCTACCAATGATTATTTCACTTTTTGTTTGTTTGTTGTTGGTATACATAGAGCCCTCTGAACACAAGTATAATATACAGACGATTTATACAGTAGTACTGGTCTTTTCCATTTGACTCCTACACAGAAGGGATTTATATGGTAGGCCTACTGGATGCTATAGTCCTATGCAAATGAAAAGGCATGTACTATAAATGAGCCTTCTGACTGTCACAGGCTTTAATCTTAATCTTCATAATTTGTACTTTGTGCAGTGTTATACTGTAGGTTATTAAGTGCTTAGACCAGCTCTTTGACCAGAACAGCCACTGACATCCAGTGTACAGTAAATGGTGAATTGTGATGCCGACAGCGTTTGTAACTCAAGCTAAATATAGAATTACAGAGAACAAAAAGAAAACATACAAGTACACGTTCCTATCAGAAAAAACACCACTGCTCACCACTGCACATAACTGTCAAATTATATTGCTTAAATAAAGACAGGTCAAAGGGTTTGATGCCAAAAGAATATATTTGCAGAAAGTGTTGATTACATATCTTCAACCACGCCATGCACTAAACCCGGTAGCCTGTAGAGACCTTGCTTGCAGCTCAAACTTATTTTAATATTTTTCTACCAGGTTCACTGATGTGTCCTGCGATGTTTCATCAAAGAGCATCAGAGGAAAATGTAGTCAGAACGTCTTGTGTATGTGATCAATGGAAAGTACTTGACTTGTGCTCAGTGTAGCAGAACGTGTCTTGGAGAGCTCACAATGTTAATTAACAATAGCTAAATGAATATGGCCCATGATGTTTTGTAGTGATGTTGGAGACATCAAGACAATGTGCCCTGCCAACCTCGGCTATGCCTACACATGTAGCCTGCTGTTAATGCACTCTATGTTAAACAAAAAGTGATTTATAGCTCATATTATTTCACTCTTATCACCACTCATACTTGGATCCAAAGCAAGTACACGTCTGCAAGGGCGACGTTTTTAATTTTATAATTCCCTTCGGAAATATTTTTGCGGACAGTACAGATTTCCCCTATTAAACAGCCTAATATTTTTTAAATTATAAAACAAATACAAGCATTTGATAGTGAAAACATTCCAGATTCCCCCCCCCCAAAAAACTTAATCATAAACATTATTCTCCAACAGTGTTCCTTCTCTTCTTTGTTTTAACATTATTTTCCAAATATTTTTCAATACGTTTGCAGAGGTTTGTAGAACTGAACGGTTCTAAACCATTGACCTACATGAAGGAGGTTATAGGGAGGATGGAAGGAGACTAGGTACCAAGGGAAGGAATTAGGCAGTGAGCGCGGGGCAAGACATGGGCTGGACTCCTCTGATCTCCAGAGCCTTGTTGAACTGGACCTCCATGACCTTTGAAGCTTTGGTGATCTTCATGTTCCTCATGCAACCTCGGAATGAAGCGCTGGTCGAGAGAGCTGCCTGACGCACTCCACCTAGAGAGAGAGTTGTATGTGTTTTATCTTGGGTTTATATGTTAATGTGATTATTTACATTTGTTTTTTTTTTAATGTCCTTCATGTTAAGTACATTTTATATATTTTTTTATTCTATTATTTTATTTAATTTTAGCATTTTTCTTACTATAATCTGAACCTTTGTACAGTATTAAATTGCATTTCTGTGAGCAAAGTACCATGTATTAGCTAATGCACTATTGCTGCAATGGAGCTTTCTCCAGAGTTTGATTGACAGGCAATCTGACCAATCAGATGGCCGGGGTGTTGCTGCGCCATGTTTTGATGGATAAACAAGAATCAACTGGAATCCCCATCTCTCCATCAAATCTGTTAACGTTAAATGTACATCTTGTGTGGAAATGTTCAAAGGATGTTGTTAGAAAGATCTGTAGGCTACATCCACAAAGTATGTGAGTGTGTGCGTGCGTACGTGCGTGCGTGTGTGTTGTGTCCTACCGGGGTACCCCCCTACGTATACGGGGTCATTGGTATCACAGGTGTTGGACTGGGTATTGGTACTCTCTGCTTTGATCCTCCTCCCGTCAATCACCAGCTCCAACCTGTGACGGATCTTCTTGGCGGTGACAGAGTGCCACTGGCCGTCACAGAAGCCCTGCCCCTCAGGCTCGTACTCTGCTGTGATTCGCCCAGCGCCGTTGTCCACATGGAACAACAGCTAGGAGACATAGAGAGTACATTTAGTATACAGTACTAGCCTCGGATTGTGGATTCCGTTCTGGTCGTGGAACACCGGACCAGCTCTTTACTCTCGCAAGGATCCTGGAGGGGGTCTGGGAGTTGCCCTTCCGGTCTACATGTGTTTTGTGGATCTGGAGAAGGCGTATGACCGGGTCAGGACCGGGAGAATCGGAGCAGCGGGAACGGTATTATCACTTTACCGCACCGTTGTGAAGAAAGGAGAGCTGAGCCAGAAGGCAAAGCTCTCAATCTTCCGGGCAATATTTGTTCCTACCCTCACCTATAGTCATGAAGGGTGGGTCATGACCGAAAGAACAAGATCACGGGTACAAGCGGCCAAAATGGGTTTTCTCAGAAGGGTG
>JAODUH010054517.1:2500-16788 GCA_027564835.1 Typhlichthys subterraneus
GTGTTTGCATTCACTGATATGTGCTGCGACCCAGCCTATGTTTCATTCATGTGTCAGGCTGCTCGGCTCCCTTCGGCTTAGCCCATCCGACCAGGCTTTGATCAGCCCTTCATGCGCTGCGTTTACACACACATCCGTGTTAACGCTCAGGAAATTCATGGATTCTGTTTCTGAATGTGCCCGTCCTGTTTACAGTAACCCTGTGAGATGTGCTCTGACCATTATGAAGGAAATAATGGAAACGTATACTGAGAATGTGTACATTTTTACCCAGCGGCTTCACACAAACTATGAAGCAGTGTGTTAATAGTGTAACATAAAGCATAAATATGAACATGTTAAAATGATAATAAGAACAGCTAATTATATATTTAAGACATAATAATATTCATGACCTCAAAGGGGCATCCCAACCCCTAAAAAACATAATTTGGTGCTTGGTTCTGTCAGCATGCGTCAACAGTGATAAGGATGAGATTGTGCTTGTATATGGTACACACAAGCATTCAGTTGGTCCCTCTGGTTGCTTTAGATATTAGATATTCACCTCACTCCTCACTAATAACCCTCCATTTTACATTCCTCTGATTTGATTATTGGATTTTATATTGCAGGGGCAGATTCAGTGAAGAACAAAAGCTGGATGAAGAGGAAAAACAGCAAGCCCACCAGAGTGTCCTCGCACTACCTTGAGACGCATGAACACAGACACACACACAGACACACACACACACAGTAGAATATATATATATATATATACACACTAGAGAACCAAAGAAAGGATTTCTGGGAACTATTTCTATAAGCATACACATCCTGTTGTAGGTACACACACAGTCATTTAATAAGCCCAAGCACACACCGAAGAGTGTGACACTAGTCAACATGTTTAATTCATCTAAATATCACATGGTGTCAGTAGTAATTTTAGCGCTGTCCATGCCTATTCCAATGGCAAACACATTATGTACAAGGTGTGGTTGTTAATCTAATTTAAATTCTACTTGAATGTGACTGTAATAGCACTAACTGTTAATTAAACACTAATGTGTTACAACTCTTGTTGCATTCCCCAGTATAAGCAGCCATAGCAACCTACAGTAGTAACAAAAACAGGGCTTTGTGTAATATTTGTTTGTGCGTGTGGGGGGGGGGGCTGAGAGAAAAGATAAAGGGATAAAGACAGGGATAAGGCAAACCACTAGAGGCCAAAAAGGAGATACATGAGAGTTGGACTTAATATTCAGCTGCAGTTTACACCATGGTTTACACTGATCCCGCCGATTAGATGCGTTTGTGTGTGCGTGTGTATTTGACACAGAGATGGAGAGACTCGACATTGAGGCATGGGTACGTTTGGTTGCACTGCCAATTTTCCATACAGCACATGCATACTTATTTCCCTTCATCACTGTTTGATTATCAGGTTAGTCACTGTGTCTGAGACGCGTCTCTGCACACACAGTAAACTCTCACACCCACAGAGGTTTCTGCAGGTGATGAATTATGTTTATGGGAGAGGGAATGGGCTACCGCTGCCATCACATTGTGCGCTTGAACAAGTGTGCGTGTTCAAACGCTAGCATGCTACTGCTGCCACAGTAGGGGCAGAGAAGATAAACACCAGGCACACAGATGTGTTTTTGCTGTGTGTTGGGTGTGTGTCTGCGTGCGCATTTTGTCTTCCTCTAGCCGCTCTGATGTTTTGCATAGCTCCCTGCAGCCAGTCCTAATCTGTCAGTGGTGCTACACCCTCTACCCCCCACTAGTGTCGCTGGGGCGATCTCACAAGGACAAACAGGTGGACAGCCTTACCACAGCGCACACGCACACACACACACCAATGACGATATGAGTCATCGCTGTTGACAATCAAAGCATGAGTCATCGTTGTTGAATGAAATCCCTCTCAACAGTTTTGACTGAAGCCACGGATATTTACGTCAGCTGGACGGCTCCTAACACGGTGGCTGACACTGGTACTGCACTGCAGGGAAACAGTGCAAAAAGTATTTTTCCCATTGACGGCCCCTAAAAAACACCCCTCTAAAATGAATGAGTTGAACAATGATTCTTTATATTTTTGAAATTGTGAAAAATAAAATAAATGGGTTCACTTATTATCAAGTGTCCTCAAGCTTGTACTTTTCGCATGACATCATCTCCAGGCACAAGCATGGATTTGCAGACTTTTCGTATCAGAATAGCATGTTTACTATGACTGGTGGTTGGCACAAACAAGGAATCTCCACACAGTCTGCAGGATTAGAATAAATAAAACCTAAACTAACCCCCCCCCACACACACACACACACACACACACACACACACAAACAGAGAAGCATACCTCTGTAGCTGAGCAGGTTGGTCCAGGCAGTGTTGATTACCCTGATCAAGGCTCGGCCCCAGATGTCCACCACCGGGACCTTGCAGCAGTGTTCTTAAGGGCCGTACCCTCCAAATCCACCAGGTCCCGCAGGTACTGTGTAGGAGGTCACGTTGAATCAGAAGCTTTGAGTGTCCCAGGTGAACCACCGGTGTTCCGTCGATTGGGTCTCCTTGACGGGATCACACAATACATTTCATTTCCTGAATGTTTAGTTGATTTTCTTTTAGCTTTAGACAGTTTTACATAGGGTAGGATTTAACGATAAAATGTTTGACAGTTAACAGTTTTATTTACTTCTAAACCACTTTCTCATCACATCGGTTCAAGCATTAGGCTGTAGCATTACCATATTAAAATAATGTGCACAGAAATACAGAAATGCTTCAGTTCTAATAATTCAGTTCTATAGCTTTATCTCGTAGCATGTTATCTGCAAGGGTACCCAATTTATCAACAAGGGTACCCGATCGAGGGCACAACGCTGGCACATCTGGTTGAGGAGCTGCTGTGCTTTGTCCCAGTCTGCTGCACTCATTTTCAAAGGTAGGTGATTTTGTAACAGCTTTGTATGAAAGTGCACGTGACGACACAGAAAGGCACAAACAAATCTCTCAAAATACAGAGCTAATGGTTTCACACAACAGTGAAAACAATCCCTCTGACGTCATGGTAATACGTGACAAGAGTCCGGTGTGCCTGATGAACAGGAGAAAAGAGCCCAATGGCTGTGGACCTTACAAAGATTTATTGTGTGCTTGCACAGGTGTGTGCTTCTGTCATGTGCGCCGCCCTTTATCGCCATGCCTCCAGGAGGGATGTAAGACTACTTTACTAGCACACAGAAGCTAATCGCTGCTAGCGGACGGCTAAAGCCCCGAGATGCGATTGCAATCAAAGCCGGACAGATTGATAGCGAGAGGAGAGCGAGGGGTGAAAAGGTAAATCTTTTGTTATTGTGTCCTTCACCAGCCACATCACTTCAGGGGAAAACAAGACGTAAATCTGACGGATATACAACAGCTATCTTGGGTTTGAACGAGTTAGAGACGTGTGCATCGGAGACAGGCCCACGCAGGGATGAAGGAGAGGTGAGCAAAACAGAAGCCTGACCTTTGTTGGATTTGCAACTGTGTGATGTTGGTGTTGCCAGAGAGACAGTGAAGTGTTTGACGAGCTGACATTTATCTCCACTATATTAACTGACCCTCCTTTCCAGCTGAACTTCATAGAGCTGGAACGCCGCTCACTTCATAGAGCCTGTGTGTGTTGGCATGTGTTGGAGAGGTTGTCTGCGGTGTGATTGTTTTTTAAGGATGGCTCCATTGCTGCAGGCCAGACGTAAACAAGCTGTAGAAAAACTATAACCACTCAAGTGTTTCCTAAAGTGTTTTCTGTCTTCATGTAATGTGGCCCATAGTTAAATTCTATATATTTTCATATTGGTACCGCCTTCATGCTCTTCAATACAGCCTTCAGAGAATACAGTATACTCTAAAAGCACTTATGCATAATCCACCTAGTAATAATGGAATGTTCCTTTGGCATTTGTAGTGTAGGAGCTGACACATGTATAGCTGTCAGAAGCTAAATGTTTGATGGAGAAATGATGACAATGGACAGCGGGTATTGCCGTCAGTATTCCTGTCTGTACATAAGCGAGTATGAGCCTATAATCTAATCACAAGTGTTTACCCATTCACCTGCTTTCCATGTGAGTATGTAGGCTATATACTGTACTGTGAGATCTCCCTAAAGCTTTAAAAGAACACACGGACAAGGGGACAATTCACTGACGGGGTCCGTTTGGCCGTATTCCGTGGCCGGTCCAGGGTTGCTCTGCATATACACATGAGAGGGAAGAACACAGTCGGACAGGGGTCACACATCCTTCCAGGGGTCAAATACCAGGGAATCTAGACTACTAGTAGTAGTAACAGCAGTAGTAGTAGCAGCAGCAGTATTAGTAGTAGTAGAGAGTAGCCTTCTACCTCCACACTTGCTCTCTCCAGTTTGCCTGTGTTATCTTGGGTTGGGCAGTGTTGATTCCCTGATGTGCTGCGTGGCTCCTCCACTGGTGGTTCAGGTAGGTAGCTGGCAGGTATAGCGTCCCTTCAAGACCTTGTCTCTCTGCGGGCTTCTCGCTAGGGCCCCGCGTCGCCCCCGTCTCTCCACAACACGCTCTTGCTTTGAGAGCCCTTTGTCTGTTTCTAGGCTGCAGGCCTATTTACGCCGGAGACGGAGCCTAATCACATCCCATGTTGTCCTAACAGGGCCCTGCGCCTCATTACGGTGGGGGGGAGCAGAGCCCGCGTTGTCTGTTATCTGCGATACAAAAAAGACTTGTAGCTACTTAGCTTGTGTGGGCTGCTGTTTGTGTCTTCCCCATTATTCTCAGGCCCTGCCAAGAGGCAACGTCGGAGTGGCTCGCAGTAGGTGTGCGATGCAGTTTACTTCAAACACAAAGGGAGCTAATAATGCCACGTCTTGTTTGTGCCTGCGTGCGTGCAGATACCCCCGCCTCTGAACGCCCACCGCATGGCTTCATCTCTTGATGTAGAGGTGGAGCGCACACACACAAAAACACACACACACACACACACAGTCCATGGAGGAACAGACAGACAGAGACAATGACTGAATAAATGCTTCGGAGGGTTGAAACAATCTGCCGGCCAATCAGGTAGCAGTTTCCCCCGGCCGCCTTGCAAAAGGAAAACACACTAGCAGGCCTGCATCAACGTTAGCATGCGTGCTTCACTGTTAGCATGTGTAGCGGGGGCTTGCAAGTGAAGTTAGCCTTGACGGAAGGACCTATTTACTCCTCTCAAGCTGACGATAAAAGACTCCCACGCCTGTCAGTGCCCCTTCCTCATCTTCCTCATTCATCCCTCTCTCTCTCTCTTCCTCTCCCATCGTGTGTCCTCCCTCGCTCCTGCCATATTCTCCTCCGTTGCTCTCTCCTTCCCTGATCTCCTCACTATGTAGTGCGTGACAGGCAGGGTCCCTCTGGCTTAGGCTCAGGCCACCGGGACCCACTGGCAAATCGATACATCACTGTAATTGATTCTGTCAGGGCTCAAAGTGTTTAATGAGACCCTCCCCCCTAAACACACACACACACACACACACACACAGATACATGTAGAAGAAGAAAAAACCCTGCACAACACAATGGGATGGACGGCCCGAATGTTAAATAGACTTGTGTGCGTGTGTGTGTGTGTGTGGGCGTGCGCGTGTATGGGCGGGTGGGTTAATTGGCGTGGTTTCCCAGGTGACAGATAGGTCTGGTTGGTTAATTACAACAGGTAGGCTGTTGATGTAACTTCTCTGGCCTTGTGAGAGGTGAAACATCAGTCAAGTAGTGAGTGCATATGTTGTGTGTGGTGTGTGTAATGTACGTGTTTGTGGGTGCAGAAGTGATTTAAAGCCAGTTACCCCTACCATGTCTATCACTGCACCACTCTGGTAAGATGCTCAGTTCTGTGTGTGTGCGGGTGCACAAGAGTGTGTGTGAGATGGAAGGGTTAGGTGAAAACAGAGAAATCACAGGGTTGCTTAGGCTGGGTTACAATACAATGGCTGTGGGGGAGCGCTGAAGGAAAACAAGAAGTGTATGCCGAGACAAAGCAACATCTACACAGGAGAGAAACGCCTGGGCAGAGGGGCTCTGCTATCCACGTGCTGTTACAGTATGTGTGTGGTCTCTTCATTAATACAGGCAGCCTGCATGACACTAATGAAGACCACGGGAATATCAGGAGAACATTTGCTTCTCTCTCTCCACTCATCACACTTCTCTCCCATCGCCCCTCGCTCTCTCCGCACCACCGTCTTTTCTCTTCCTGCCTTAATGAGAAGCACCTGTTCCTCCTCGTTAGAGGTCCCTCGCTCAGACCCCATTAGACTTTCAGTTCCTTTCCGGCTCTCTCTGTGTGTGTGTGTGTGTGTGTGTGTGTGTGTGTGTGTGTGTGTGTGTGTGTGTGTGTGTGTGTGTGTGTATGTATGTACGTACGTGTATGCGCGTGTGTTTGTGAGTATGTATTTACTACATTTTTTAAATAATTGATCCTGAAAGAAAATGCATGTTTGTAATGTTTATAATTCATCAGAATAAAGGTATAATAAAGTATTTTGTGCTTAGGTTAAAATGCTTATAGTACCCATTAAAATACCATGTTCCTGCTACTGTCACTGCACGGCCCGTGTAACGGCGCGGGCTTGACACACTGCTCTGAGTTTAATAGTACAAAGTAAAACAAACAAAGGCGGGGAACGGTCCCTAACAGCTCACAGGTGAAAAGCAAACAGCAAAACAACGACGGAGAACCCCAACTTATAGACTCCCTACACAGCTGTACACGGTTGAACTAATAACCGTAATGCACGTGTGGCTAGGGGGCGTTTCAGTCGCGTGCCTACTTTCTCTGCCTTTATCGGGCCTACATAATATGTTCATATACAAACATTGTATTTGCCTGAAATGCCTGGAAATCTCATTGGGGATCAATACAGTATAAATATATTTTAAATGGACAGAATTCATCACAAAGAATAGCATACATCAGCGTTTGTGTGTGTGCGTGTAGTTGCTTGTGAGTAATATGCAATAGAGTTCCATTTATCCATAGGGATCCAGTTCCTAAGCCAGTGGGGTTCATTAACTTCTTTACTATGATTAATGATTTATGATTAATGTTGGCCTATAATGTGTGATGATCCTAGCAGCAGGCTAGCAACAGACATTCTATTATTGCAATTCTTATTTTGTTAATGCTGTTAATAACAACCCGTTTTTTTCCTCATCTCATTTTCATAATTATTTTTTCTGTCACTGATTTTCATTGTCTCAATTACTTTTCCCCGGAGTTTCTCTCTTTTACAGTCTTTCCCGCTATTTAGTCGTCTCTGGCTTAGTCTAAGTCTCCCAGTGTTGCCTCCTTCCTTTAAAAGGACACACACACACACACACACACACACTCCTGCTAGGTCACATTTGCTTGCCTTTCCGAAATATGTTCATAGGAATTTTTGTGAAAAATGGCTTGTTTGTTTGAGTGTGTGACTGTACCCTATCCCTTGTCCTAATTAAAGATATTTCCGCTGATTTGGCTACGCCACACCAGTATAGCACTGTTTATACATCTTATTCTTACAATATCATTCTTGCCGAGGGCTGCTAAGCTGATTATTTACACCAGCTTGATGGATTTTCTCTAAACATAGTTTTGATGGGGATAGGATGATTATTTTGGTGGGCATGCTCAGACTATTAATTAGGCATTCTGCAGATATGTGTGTGTGCACCAGTGTTGGGCAGTAACTAGTTACTGTAATACAATTACTTTTTTCAGTAGCTAGTAGTGTAACAAATTACTATTTCCAAAACAGTCATCACATTACAATTAGGTAATGCTGCATTACTGCGTTACTAGAACGAGCTTTTCCCCCCTATACTTCGATGTTAAGAAGACGCGCGTTTATTATTTTGCTGGTCCTAGCAAACTTATGGTAGGCTAATTGAACCAACCTCTCCAATCATCTGGTTTGAGAGGCTGCAATGTTTTCACTTTGGCTGATTGCAATTATTGTTCCAATAAAGAGGATTCAATTCTATATTTAGCTGTTTACACAGGTTGTCACTTTTCAGAAGGGGCAAGACAGGGTAGTGATTATGAAAGTACTATAGTAATGTAACTAGTAATGTAACAAATTACTAATTAATGTGTAATAAGTAACTAGTAACTTAGTATCCCACAACAAAACGACATGTAACTCTCATTATAAACACTGCACAGCTCTTGATGTAATCTCTAGTGCTGCTCGAAGACACAGCTTTTGTGGAACAACTGGAGAAGCATAGCAAACAGCAACTGTCACAAAGCAGTTTGAAGCGGTTGTTTCCCTCGAACCCCAAACAAGCCTTGCTTCAGTTCTGAGAGAACAGAAATGCACGTTTTTATAAGCCTATGAGCAAACATACAATACAAAGAGATACATCCTGTGTATGAGTGCGTGCGTGTGGCTTCATATTAAACACTGAGTGCGTTTGGAACTACAGTGTGTTAAGGCTAAACACACTTAAGGCTAAGCAATCAACGAGTAAAGTTTTCACTGTGCTGTCATTAAAGCTGCACATAAAAGCTTAAGCTTGTTTATCCTTGTAAGGACGAAAGGGAGAATGTCAGTACATAATTAAATTAGATGAAAAGAGAGGAATTAAAGGCTTCCTCCTGACATAATCAGAACCTTATAGGCTAAGTGTGAGACAGACAGCTACATGACCATTCATGGAACAAACATCCATCCCCGCTCTGTTCTTTCCTCTTTTATGTATTTATTTGTAATGTGTCTATATTTTCATATCTTTCTCAACCTTTTCCTACACAGGGAATTAATATTGGTCATATCAAATAGTGTCGTTCAGACTATTAACGATGAAATATTTATTATGAAAATATAATTATTCAAAAAAGTGTAGCTAAACACATTACAATACTGTATACACACACACACACACACACACACACACACACACACACACATACACACACACACACACACACATTCTAACAATGAAAGTGATTTCACAGTCAGAGAGAATGCCTATCTATCCTAATTATCTGTTAACTCAAAACACCTGTTGAAGCTACTGCTACATTAAATATGTCCATCCATACACAAATTACGATAACAAAATAGCACTGGTCAGTGCTCAGAGATATGGCTAGCATGGTTGTAATGGTTCACTTACAATTCGGTTCATACCTCGGTTTAGCAGACATTCCAACTCTCCCGGAAGTCTCGGTAGTCTCCCGCATTTTACTAGAGGCTCCCTGACCCCAGGTGTTGAATAATGTGAATAATGTACAGTATAATCTCCCTGAAAAGCGAAATCTACTGGAAAATCGAGCAAGAGCAGTTGGTACGATTATTATTGTCGCTTCGAGGGTGAGGGCGGGGGGTTTGCCATGGGGGGTTGGGAGTGTTACAATCACAGACGGCCGCCGATGACTCCCTAAGAGTTCCCTAAACAGTTCCAGCAGGTTGGACTGTCTGGTTTAGACATCATGGTTCGGTATGTTTTTGGTACAGTGGTGTTTTTACTCACATACCCTATAAGCTTGTATAGCCTGTATAAGCCTCATATTTTTTACAGAAAATGCCATGGAAATACAGTATATTGTAGAAGCAAACATTTTATTAGCTCAGCCACGCTCCCTTTGCCAATCATGTCATTGTTCCAACTGTCATTGTATTAATAACTTTGTTGCTCACATGAGTTCTTCTCATGTAAAAATACATTAATGATTCTACAAAACTGGCTAAAACTTGCCTAATATTATGTTGCACAATGCAGTTGTAACGGGGAGCTGCCCAGACGGGCGGCACACATTCACTCTCACCGGTGTGTTATGCATGCAGGCCAAAGCTTGAGACACGTACATACAGTACCTTTATTATGTATTATGCCACTCACTGTGCATGTGTGGAGGAGGGTAAATGTTATGTGGTTTATGTTTAGTTTGTTGTCGGTTATCGTCTTGCCACGCTGCATCTGTTTGTTTGAGTTTAGTCGGCTGTGTAAAGCCAATTCATTAAACGACTCTGTCACGCCCTCCACGCGTTACAGCAATGCAACGTTTATTAAGAGTAAATTACATATATAGTGCCGGTGATGCATTTCTCTAACTTGGTGTTCTCTGTGCGTGTAGAAAAAAATAATCTGATACTTCTAGCCCAGGCTCCGTAAACAACATATACAAGGTGGTGAACACTACTTTTTGCTTCACAATGTGTTTCGATGTGTGGAGCGGCATTGCGGATGGATATTGTTTTGATTTGAGCTCGAAGTTAGCAAGCATTCTCGAGAATCTAACCCTGCCTTTAATAATACTTGTAGTACTCACTGCAAATCACGAGGAATTAAAAACAATCTGTTAAATTACTTAATTCATTATAATAAACTTCAGCTAATGACTGTGTGAGATCTATAAGACATAGGTATTTATGAGGCTCTATACCCACACTGGCACAAGCTCCCAACTTATTTAAGCTCTTTTATATTTAATGTGGTGCCCTCAATGTGTGGCACAGTAAATGATGCATTGTATAGGAGGGAGGCAGAATATATGATAAAATGAAGACAGGCATTTGTTTAGCTCAATAAGTAGCTTAATGTATTATGTACCAACTATTACTTGTCCTAACATGGCATAATATGAGAGGTGACCGTCAAATATTCATCACACACACATATTTAGTAACTAATGAAAGCCATCCATTGTACCAACACAATGCAAATGCTTGCCGGGTGAATGCAGATTCACATGCTAGTGTGATAATGTACATGTATCCACTCACTCTCGGCTATATGTAAAACCCTGCATCACTTCTAAAACAGAGGTTAAAGTGTAACTGCACCCTAAAATGCTGTAAACAAAATAACAGGATTGATCTGTGATGAGACACCTCAATGCTGGTGTTAATATTGACAAAAATCTGCATTTTATGGGCTGAAAACAGAACTACACGTCATATCCGTTAAAAATGTGTATTAGTAAACCAGCCAGGACCCGGCTGGTTTTTATCGGTACACTTAGTACGCTCATATGTCATCAAATTCAAATGTTAACGTCAATGTTAATGGGGGTCCCCCTCTCAGCCCTTCCCCTCACTCAGCTCTTTTATTTCAAAAAAAGTTGTAGTGGGTGGAGTCACACTCAGAGCTGGGGTGGAGTTGCACTTTAAATTCAGGAGGTGTGCTGCGATACATCAGCTGTATCAGCTGTGCAATCACAACAATGCAGTCCTCTGCTCTGGAATATGGCGGCTGAGCAGTCTGTTGTTTGTGACAAGAGTGTTCCAGTGTTCTGTCTTGTTGCTATTCTACACGAATTACGTTTTAACGTTGCTCTTGCCATGACAGAAAGCCTAGCTCAGAATGTGATTATGCTTATTTAACGCTAGTCGTTACGGTAATGTGTCTGTTAAAACACATATGCTGACATTCAGTTCTAGTAGCAGACGTGACTTCTGGTTAGCAGAATGAATGGTCGATGGCCTACTGTAGAGTGTGAGTGTTAATCACCATAAACACTTCCTTCATATTAGCCTCACTTGGGATTAGTGGCGGGCTGCCTGTCATCACTCTCAGTGGCAGCATGGAAAACGTGCACAAGTGTGCACGTGCTCACACTCATGACTCTCTGACAGACTGAGGACTGGATGGCTCATTGACTCCCCATTAAAATAAAGGGCCGTCATTACTTAGGTTGTCTACGCTAAAGAGATACCTACGGTAGATGCCCGTATGCGTTTGCGTGCGTGTATGTGTGCGTGGGTGCATTCGAACAGTCTCCATAACAACACATAGGCCTACTGTACACAATAAGGCATGTTTATTAGCAGGACGGTCACCATTTTCCTAGCATGGCTATGACCAGAGGTCTACGCTCAGTAGGAGGCAACGACTGAACACTTCCCAATGGAGCGTGGCCAGGCCATATTTACAAAGTGAACATGGTCTGGTTACTGCAGGCTACCACTCTCCAGCAGAAACCTACAAAAGCCTGCTTGAATGCCCTATTGGGAGCGTCGGAGCAATGGAATGGAACGATGCAAGGGGAATGTTAAATGGCATTCACTGAACAGAGCATTAATCAGAGACAAACGCGTTCACAATGGACGCAAGCAACGCATGGAGGCATTTTCTATACCAGGAAGTTTACAGCATAAAAGGAGGGATAATGATGGAATTAAATGTAATGCCTGGGAAATGGTTTATGCTAAGTAACCCTCGCTTCGCTAGGAGCAGACATCATCCATTCTCTCTCTTGTTGCCATGCATTAGGGTGTTGACATGGAAACACATCAAAATAATCATACAGTAATAGCTGGAGTGTGTTTAGTTATATTGGTTGACAAGGAGGAGGACAGTCTCTGCACCAGACCATTTGTAACAACAAATAGTAATTAAGTCTAATGCACTCACGACTGTATCACCCTTTAACACAGGTCTGTGTCTGTGTTGGCAAGACTGTTATTGGCACCAAAGCTGTGAATGAGCACTTCAGCGTGTCTCTAGTGGTCTGTTCCGGGTTACCATAATACACATCTATGCACAATGTACCCTACAGTACTTAAAACAGTGCAAATATGTTATCCACTGCTTTACAGCAAAGACGAGAAAGAAAAGCGAGGCTAGCCCTTCTGTAAGCACTTTGCCTGTCAGAATGAACCATTGTGAACCTGAATGACGCAACAATACAAATGGTGTTTTTATCCAAAGGAATAGTGTGACAGTGTGGGCGTACCCCTGTCGGTGCTCTGTACATGAGAAAAAAGGCTTTAACCTGTGTAATTGTGCTGGGATTGAGGGAGAGATGGGGGTCCGTGACAGAGGGGATGAATAATTGATAGAGAGCTGTTATCAATCCTGCGCACCACTGTGATCTGTGGTGTAGCCCAGGCACGCACGCACGCACACACACACAGAGAGGAAGATGTTTGCACGCCTCCAGCACATACACCCACACACGTGCAGTGTACATGAGAACACTGTTACACCTGGCCAGTGTTATCTACCCAATCTTCAAATGAAACGGCATTTCTTCTTCTTAAATGCTGTGTGGAAGCTCTTCATCCTCAGCTCTCTTTAACACATTAAACACCTCCTGCTACCTGTGCTAGATGAATGATATCAGGATCTGAAAGGGGAAACCGAACGTCACACAAAACCATGCACTCTCCATGAACCAGTCTCTCTCACAACATCAACATGAGACAGCCACGGGCCGTGAGACGACTTTCAAAGAGCGGAATGCGACAAAAGGAGGGCAACATGCTTTGTCATGCTTTATTAAAGATACTGCTTTTCTTATTTTTATGGGCATTGTGTGTGTGTGTGTGTGTGTGGGGGCATAGATGTTAGAACCCATTAATAGGATGACAGGATCACATCCCATCACCCTGGATACCTGACTGTTTTGAAAGCACATCTGAGTGACTGGGGCTGTGTCTCTGTGTTCATAATTAGCAGGACCATGTCTTCCCTCAGGTCTGTAGCCTCTGTCTCACACACAAAGTACAAATAAATACACGAACACATACCCAAGCCCAAAAACAGGGACATGCACAACACCGTGGTCTATGGAGAACAGATTCATGCTTTGGGTGGGTCTCTGTCGCTGTACTTCACAGCATTTTCACTTCACCGCTAGGATGTGATGTAAAAACCAAAAATGTATTTAATGACTAGGCTACCAATGGAATCACTTTAGGGATATGTTTTTATACATTAAGTTTAAATTTGATTATTTTAAACTAGGGCCTCATGTAGCCTACTAATGTGTAAAGGCCCAAAACCTGCTGCTAAGTATGCATACGCAACATTGCTGCCACAAAAAAGTTACTACTGTAAGTAAAGTTTTTCTTAAATGAGCTACTTTTTACTTTTACTTGAGTAGATGTTTTATACCAGTACTTTAAGTACTTTTCACCTCTGATATATATATGTGTATATATATATATGTGTGTGCGTGTGAATGTATGTATGTGTATATACAGTATATATATATGTGTATGTGTGTGTGTGTGTGTATACATATGTATGTATGTATGTATGTATGTGTGTATGTGTATATACAGTATGTGTATGTATGTGTGTATATATATGTGTGTATGTATGTGTAACGCCTGGATAATGGAAGCGAGTGCAAACGAACAAAAAAAAAAGGAAAGAGAGAAGCAGGTGAGGGGATGGCGAGCCACACGCTCGGTGTTTACTTAAATTAAACTAAATGAAACACAGGTACTAGCACAAACAAAACTTAAACAAAAGGCGTGTACAGTCACGTAGCACATGAACAGAAAACATGAACAATAACCCACCCCCTTT